>JAFVLL020007999.1:0-35786 GCA_021397915.2 Tor tambroides | reverse complement strand
GTGAGTGCCTTGCATAAATGCAAGCACCCACTAATAATAATAATAAGTTTAAATAGCATTTCAGTAAGTTGGCTTTCTCAAGCCAACTTAATAAGCTTAAGTAGAAGATCAGTAGGTTGGCTTTCTCAAGCCAACCTAATAAGCTTAAGTAGAAGATCAGTAGGTTGGCTTTCTCAAGCCAACCTAATAATACTGAGTGCATATTTGAATCATTTAAATAAAATATTTTAATAACAACATATAGGTTTTGTAAATCAGTTTTACTGGAAACAGGCAAAAATGATTATTATTAGTTATTATTTCAAGCGTGGTTAGTATGAACACAAGAGTGAAAACTTAAATGTAAAGTGTAATATGGAAACTTTAAACAATATAGATAACATTGAAGCCATACTTCTTCAGGGTGTCCAAGTAAACACATTAATTCAGTGATGGCAGCCTCCCTCTTGCTGCATAATCTTTATTTACTAAATGTAACCAGCTGACTAAGATGCTCAATTTAAACCCCAAATCTCTCCGTCTTATTCTTTCTGTCTCTCTTTCTCTGTGGCTGCAATCCTGTTCATTAGCTTAACATGAATGCACTTTGAGTGCTATCCAATTGCTGGAAAGTACCATAAAACCCTTCAAATATCCTTTGGTCAGAATATGATCCCCTAAAGCTCTTCAGTGGGTGGATTAAAAGAATTAGCTTTTTTTAAAAAAAAAAAAAAAAAAAAAAAAAAAAAGTCCAGTTTGATTTCCAGATTAGTTTGAAATGTTTCACTGTAAAATCTGAAAATACATCCTTCTTTGAAAGTCATAATCAAAGCACAGTTTAAAAAAAATCCCTATTGGAATTCACTGGTGACTAGATGAAAAGAGGTGCATGAAAAACTATTCTATTAAACCCAAATGGTCCCTTCACAGTGATGTGTGCCGTATTATAAATAAACTTTCACTCAAAGCACGGATGGCCGTTGGAATCAGCCTTGATAGGCTACACTCGAAAAACAAGATGAATAAAAGCCTTTTGTTCAGTTTTAATTTAACTGCTGTCCTTGACTATGCTTGATCTTACTGTTTGAAGAGGAATGGTAAATGCCTAGATGGGAAATTTGTGACCTTGCTTAGCCTTTTGACCTTGACAGTGTGTGTATGTGCACAAAAAATGAGAAAACTATTTTTCTCCAGTTTCCTGTGGCTTACACTATCAGAAAAAAGTACAAAGTTGTCACTGGAGCGATACAAAAGCTAAAGGGCAAATCTTTGTAACTTAACGGTACATATATTAGTTCTTTAAAATTACACATTAGTAAGTGTTCATAATAGTACAATTTCAAAAGGTTCTTTTTTTTCTGACAGTTTATGTATAAATCAATCATGTGACATTCTCTATTTAGCATATTTCTTTGATAATCAACTCTCAGGTTTTTCATGTTATTCATGTATTAATTTATTCATGCTCCATTTTGATGTTTTGCTTTGTACTTTTTGTCATCAGTATCAATGACAAATTAAATGTAACATGTGCACTGCATGTAAATGTTGACAGAATGTAAACAGTCCCTTTAAATCTGCTTATATCAGTTCAGCTTTGGCTTTAGGGCTCCTCACCACCTACTTTGTGGGGCTTCCTGTACAGATTCAGTCAACCGCAGCTTTATAAGAGCACCTCCTGCTCTCTATGTGTGTAGTATGTCTACGCTGTAACCAGCAGAACCTGGAACAGCTCCAAAACATACCATGCAGCGTGGCCCCATGTATCTCTTAATATGGTTCCAGTGTCGGCTTCCACTGAGACTGCAGGAATGCTTTGAAAGTGATGTGGAAGGATGAGCTCCATTCTGGTGTGATCAGTTTCAATAACAACATTACCTACAAATTATACTGCATTTTTGATCCTTTCCTCCTCTTTTGGAGCATGAGTGGGTGAATGAATTACAGCAAGTGCACAACCTTGACTGGCCTGTGAGTTAGAAACAACATGCTGAATGTGATTATGCAAGACGAGGACTTTGTACTCTTTAAATGCAAATTTTGCAGTGGTAGGGGAGATTCTAGGTGTGACACACACACATAGAGGCCACAATGAAGCAAACGAAACACGTTTGTGGAAAAGAAACCTGGGATCGAAAACATCATCACTCTGATCAAGGGAGAAACTTCTGCCCCTAGTGGCAGATACCTTATTCTACATTAAACAACAATGGTGATTCGGTTAAAAAAAATATAGGAAACTGTTTAGGTAGAATAGCATTAGATGATGAATAATCTTCAAAGAGTGGCCCTGGTGTTCATTTTGTAAGGAAAGGGAGATGCTTTGTACGCACCAATGGTTTCTGCTTGTGCGCATTGATTCTGTATCTGGATTTTATCACTTGAAAATGATGATAATGTTCCTGACATACTGTATATAGCAACTAAAAGTCAACAAATACGACGTACTGGCTATGGCACAGTGAAATAAAAACAAGATATGTAATGTTTGATAGCTTTCATAAATAGTTGAGCAAAGGAAAGAGAAAAATATCCACAGATTTATTTAAGACTCCTAGACTTACAAACATAGTCATTATTTTCCAAATGATGACAAATTTATTTTCTTTTTTCTTTATTATTTTTCTCTTTATTTGAATTACTTTAAATCAATTAACACTTTTATTCAGCAAGGACACATTCAATTTATCAAAAGTGACATTAAATACATGTACACAAAATATTTCTATTTCAAATAAATGCTGTTCTTTTGAACTTTCTATCAAACAATGCTGAAAAAAAATGTGTCATGGTTTCAACAAAAATATTAAGCAGCACAACTGTTTTCAACATTTCTAATAATAAAAATGCTTCTTGAGCACTAAATCAGCATATTAAAATGATTCTAATATATATTGAAATAGAAAATAGTCATTTTAAATTATGATAATGTTTCACAATATTACTATTTTTACTGTATTTGACCCCAAACCTTTAAAGCATAATATAATATAATATAATATAATATAATATAATATAATATAATATAATATATAAGGCCTAACACATACCTACTAAGAAAAACTGAGATAAAAAGAGTTACGTTCTCTGTTCATAACCCATTAAAGGTCTGGACTGCCTCAAGAGAAGAAGCTTTAAACTTTTTATGTAACTTTTGAAGATAACCTCTAATTGCTGGCCCACATTTATTAGGTCTTCCTGTACAACAGAGACAGAGCCATTATAAGTGCTAATTCAGGATAAAGGATTAGCCAGCTAACGCTAGCCCACTAATTTATGCTAATGTCTCTTGCATGTGTTAAAGTGCACTTTAAGTGCACACAGGCTCTGTGTGGCAGAAAGTCTTTACGTTTCTTTACATGTGCTACGCTCAGTGCAGTCTTGGCTGAAATCCAGATGGAAATAAGGAAAGTGAGCATACATGAATATGCCAGAATAAAGGGGCCGTATAGCTAATCGTTATAGTGCCTACGCACATATAGGTCAATTCAAAATGTATAAATTTTCAGGCACAGCAAGTCCAGAATAATTCAATACAGTGCCTTTCCAAAATAACTTTCAGAAGATGCATGTGTTACCGGAATGTGGCTATAAACGCACAAGGAAAATATTGTTGAAGTCCCTTCAGAGCCTTGCTCTCATTCTTTCTCTCTCTTTCTCGCTCTGCTTTGCTACATAAAATTTGCTCTCTACCTCAGGCTTGACATGGCACATTCAATTACATCTCTCATATGTTCACATGTACATCAGATTCTGCTCATACTGTGATGTGATTTGGAGAGTACAGAGTAAAATATAGCCTGTAAATATGCATAGATACAGATGTACATGTATGCCATTCTTTTTCATACTACTTATGGGTCAATCAACACAAACTCAGCACACCTGAGCAATTAATAGGTGCGTAAGAAAAAACTCCAACAATGATGTGGAATCCAGTAAATAAAGAAGATCCCGCACACTATAAGTCCATGCTAAATATAGAAATTTATTACAAAAAACAGCCACGTTTTGGTCCACTGACCTTCATCAAGCTGAAGCTTGATCTTCTTTATATACTACTTATGGGAAAATGCCATATGGACTTGAATAGACGTTTAATTGCTGAAGAAACTTAGGAACAGGAACAGTTAAAGGAATAGTTCACCCAAGTTCACCTCAGATGTAGATGAGTTTGTTTCTTCATTGGAACAGATTTGGAGAAATGTAGCATTCCATCACTTGCTCACCAATGGATCCTGTGCAGTGAATGGGTGCCGTCAGAATGAGAGTATAAACAGCTGATAAAACCAGAGTTACAACAGTTGATAAAAACATAACAATAATCCATTCCAACAATTAACATCTTGTAAAGTGAACAGCAGTGTGTTTGTAAAAAACAAATTCATTAAGACCATTGTTTCCGGCCCAATTACAAGTCATATTGCTTTATCCAGTGAAAAAGTCGCCCTGTCTGAATCAGGAGAGAAACATGCACAGATCAAGCACCATTTACAAACAAAAACAGTTCTAAGCAAATATCTAAGGACAACAGGGGACTTTTTCACTGGAGGAAGTGTTATTATGGATTATGGATAAAATGATGGATATTTTGGCCAGAAGCGACGGATTAAAGTTAAAATGCCTTATTGATTTGTTTTGAACAAACATGCAGCTTTTCTCTTCATAAGACATTAACTGATGGACTGGACTGGATGGATTACTTGTGAATTATTGTGATGTTTTTATCAGCTGTTTGGACTTTCATTCTGACGGCACCCATTCACTGCAGAGGACCCACTGGTGAGCAAATGATATAATACTAAATTTCTCCAAATCTGTCTACATCTGTCAACTCATCTATTACTTGGATGGCCAAAGTGTGAGTACATTTTCAGCAAATTTGGTGTAATATTCTTTTAAGGTAAACATGAAAGCAAAATAAACCATATTTACTTTTTTAAACACTTTTGTAGTCGGTGAGCAATTTATTGGCGCAATCAATAAAAACGGGTCAAATTTATTTATTTACTTTATTTACTAAAAATAATATTAAAAAAGTATTTTAAAAAAACTATGTAAAACTTGACCCGCCACAGTTCTGTTTGGTGCCTATAGTAGCACAGAAATGACACATTTCACCTTTAATCTTATAATCATGTAACAGTGTATCTTTTTATTCCATTCAGCATGGTTGAGTCAGAGTATTTTATCAAGCATTTATATTCATATTGTGAATAGACATGGGTACACACTCCTAGTGTTTATATAACTCCGGAAACAAAGTGATCCATGTCAGTGAGCAGCTCGTAAAGCGTGAGCTTTGTGGGTCAGGGTGTTGTCAGCACAAAACACTCTGCTTCTTCTGAGTTAGATCATGTGTGAGAGAGAAAGAGAAATACTGAGATTAGGGAGGTGAAATACAGTACACTAACTAAACACTTATGGCCAGCTTGTCAAATTTGCTAAAGCAAGTAAACATATCATATCATTATTTTTGAGCGAATGAAAACTCCAGCCTCAATATCTTTGGCTAGGCCGTTTCTTTGTCTTGGACTGGGATGAAAGAGAGCTTAGGTGTGTACGTAACATACTGATGAGATGACCAGACCTGTGGTCGCCCCACAGCTGACAGCCATGTTTAATTAATGTAAGAAAAGCACACAGAGTTTTAAAATCACTATTCCCACCTCTTACTTCACCATGCCATGAATAATAAACACCCCTTTTGATGGTGAAGTCTAAAAGCACTGGGCAGATATACATGACAACTAGGACATGCAGCGAAATCGTCTATCTTCTCCAACCGCTGGAGGTGAATTCTGGCTTGCATACGAATCTCATTAAGAGGGGTCTCGCAGGACAGATGAAGTTCCCCAGGTCCAGGTATTAGTGGGCTGAAAAATCGACTGAGACTTTTCGTATAATGCCAGTCAATAAAAAGCTCCTGCTGAGGCAAGGGAAATCAGAGGGAAACCTCACAAAATGAAATCTATAAGCAGTATCCATAGCGCTCACGTACGCTCCCACAGAGGACTGGGTAATTACTCCTGGACAAAATAGCAGGTGATCTATGGGTATATTGAAGGCAAGAAACCATTAGTGCATTCAAATGAGAAAGCGCATGTAAACGATCTGAGTTTTCCCACTTGGAACCTCCACTGTAAATTCATGATAAAATTTCCATCGCTCGATTCAGATTACACAGATGAATGAATGGCATGTCATCAAGTAACAGACAGAGGTAGACTGATATTTTAATAATAATCATACTTCAAAAATACTTTTCAGTTGGATAATCCTTATTTAAAAAATAGAATATATACACACACACACACATATTACCAATAAATGGCATAAATATACTATTACGCTACTAAAAGTATTGATATACTGCTAATAAATAAAAATAACATTACAAATAATACAAACAATAAATATGATATTTATAAATACAATAATTATTAATAAACAAAATAACAATAAAAAACAATTAAAAGAATGTTATATTAAAAGAATGTGATGATTATGTGGAAATCAATTTAAAACAGTCACAGAACGATCAATCACTTTTACAGATGTTGTACAATGAAACTAATTATGGATCAAACTATTACATTAACTTTAGAAATATCTTTGATTTTGTCTTCACACTTTTCAGTTATTAGTTATTAGTGTACTGATACATGGCAAAATATATCACTATTACTACAAGTATTAATAGTGCTGCTAATAAATACAAAAAAAACAATAAAATAATATTTAAAAATATAACAATTCTTAATAAATAAATAATTCATAATATTATAATAAAAGAAGGTATGATTACTATGTTAAGTTAAAATCTTAATTAAAAGAGTCACAGAATAATTAATGAAAGTCACACCTCACACAAATGTTGTAAAATATAGATAAAACTAGTATATTAACTTTATAAATAACTTTGATTTTGTCTTGGTGAAAACATCTGTGTGCAAAATACTGTAATGAGAAAGAAACAAAAATTGTGCAGAAAAGAATTGCATTTTTTTTTTTTACTTATATCGACTCATGCAGTAACCAACATGTCCATGATTTGATAAGTGAAATTAATTTCCGTTGATGCACAGTATTTTGTCCATTTGTTTAATCCTTAAACGCTGGCTTTTAGGCACTGCAGGCTTGCAGTATGGTCCAGACAATAACCACTGTCAGTACTTTGTCTCAATCATAATTGCTTCATGTAATTTCTTTTTGTTCATATGGTGACATCATGATGTCAGACTAGTACTTGTGCTGATTACTGTGATTATTCTGCATGTTCTTCATTATATGTGGCTGTGAAACTATTCAAAGCATTGTTCAAAGTAAGTGACATAACCCATCTAAAACAGTGTGGGTGTGTTACTGGATGTATATTTATATCAAAAGCTCTGTATTCAGTCATCACAGTAGCACGGAACTTGCAAGCAGTGAGTAACAAATATTATGATAAAATTATAGTTCGCTGCAATTATTTTTATCCAAAACGTTCAAGATTAGAGTTGCAAAGCCTGTATAGTCTTGATTGCACTCATATGGTTCACATTTTTTGCAGTAAACAAATAAGAGTCATGAAAGTCTCCACCCATCTAACGATTTATGGAGTTAATCCGGGTCAAAAGATTGCATTCGATTACTGCAATCGTTTTATTTTGTTAGAGAGGAGTACGCATATGAATTCAATTATAGAAATAAGAGGTTTATTTTCTCCTTGAATAGTGAGAACAAATATTATATAAAAAAAGAATGAAATGCCAAATTACAGTTTCAGAAATTCAACAGCTGTGTAGATGATCTGCTTAATCTCAGAGGAGACTTTGAAGAGACAGAGCCAAATGAATATATCCCTGCGTCCCAATCTGCATACTATCCACCCTATCTGCCCTAAATAGTATTGAAAATTACTAATGTCACATAGAATTTAGGATGGGTAGTATGCACGTAATGTGTTGTGATGTCATCTAATATAATTAAAATGCTGACATCTAGTGGTGAAAATCTGACAGTACATTCTCGGATCAGTACAACTGTTACTTTTCTCAGCGCTGATCACGATGGACCAATCACAGACGTTGGGGAGTACTGGCTTATTTAGTCATTTTTCAGAGTCATCTCAAGCGAATATGTAATAAATATATAAAAAAGTTTCAAAGCACTTTTAAAAAATATGGTTGAAATAATACTCACATGAGCTAATAATCGAGGACCGCTTAGGGCCGTAACCACCATAGACACTGAGGGGTAAAAGTCCCCCCCAATAATTAGAAATTGCCAAATGTCCCCCCCAATATTTGAAATTCTTGCACTCATCTGCTGTCCTCCATTACGCAGCGCTCTTGTTATGATTATAAACAAGCTTTAAAAAGTAACATTTTAAGTCTGCTCTGCCATCAGTGTCAAAATAATTGAACTGGCCAATCAAATCAAAGTAGGCGGGGTTTAGCGTTCACAGACGCTGAGCGCGCCGCGAAGATTGAAAACATTGAAAGAGAGCGAAGTAAGATGGAAGCTGCAAATCATTTAATTTTAGTCAACTGTTTTACGATAGAAATGTTAAATGACCGACAGTTATATTCAGTGAAGCAAACTACTCGACTTTTTTTATGCCCATTTTGAGAGAGAGAGAGAGAGAGAGAGAGAGAACGTGCGTGTGTTAATTATCTGCATCTGTTTGTCTGTCTCTACAAACAAGAGAAACTGTTAATTTAGTTCTACTTCAAAAACACGTCGTTGCTGAAAATATAATGTAGCGATTCAGTATGGAAACTATTTTATTACAATAAAAGTCGCTGGGTAGTGTTGACAAATTTCTGTGTGCAAGTAATGTGTGTGTGTGTGTGTGTGCGCGCGCGCGCGCGCGCGTGCGTCAATTAAAGCGTATATATATATATATATATATACACACATATATATATATACACATAATAATTGCCCCCCCCCCCCCCCATGGTTACGGCCAACTGATTCATCGTAAAGGTCCGACTCAAAAGAACGACCAATTTTCATTTATCATCATTTATTTATTTATTTATTTATTTATTTATTTATCATATGCACATTATACTCCAATACAGTGTGATTGCATGTGACATTTCATGAATTTCAACACTCGACTTCAAAACTTAACTGAAGCTATTTTTACTTATTATTTTTACTTATTATTTTCTATTTTAATGAAATAAATTTAATTTTATTTGTGTTTTTACACTAGTTGCTGAAGTTTATTTTGTACAACATGTAGTTCCGCCATTTGATGCGCCGTTGTCGTCTCTTGCTTCACACACTTGTCGTTTCTGCCAGAAGGCGCTGATGAGAGTGGCAACTTTAACAAACACTTCTCTTTTACAAGAAGATCATTTTATCGTCGATCAGATTTAACCGAATTAATGCCAGGGTGGTTTGACAGTAAATATAGTTAGCTCACAACTTTAGACGGTTGTCAAATGTATGATGTAGCGTCAGATAGTTTTGCTGAAGGGGGGTGAGGTTTGTGTAAACATCTGAAAATGTTGACAAGACTCGACACGAACTGCTGAGGAATCACAGCCACATATCGTTTATTAGGCTCCAGGTATGTTTAATATTGTATTATTGTTCGAGAACTAAAAGCAAGTAACTTTACCTGTAGCGGTCTTTATCAAATGCGGTCTAGGTAGGCAGCTCACTAGGTTTTGAAACACAGCCGCTGTCTTTATTTGAGTCGATTCCTATGCCTGTACCTGCAAACGAGAACAGGCGTCTCCTTTCTATTGTAAGCGATGACATAACCTGTCTCTCTGACTCTTTCGAGGAATGAAGTATACTGCGATTGACACTGTCTACTGTCTGAGATGACCTGACCTAATGTATTTCAAAAATGGCAGGAATAGCATGGTATCAGAAAAAGGTGAGTCTTACTAGATCTGTCATACAGCAAAAACAGATTAGAAAGGGATTGACAGTCCTTTAATGATTTTGTGTTAAAGATCGGAGCCTATGATCAGCAGATTTGGGAAAAGTCACTGGAACAGACTGAGATCAAGGTAATGTGACACAGTGGCAGTTTGTGTTTGCAACATAGATGTGGTTGTTTTCAACATTGTGTCAAATGTATGCAGTCAGACTTGTGAAACTCTGTTCCGTATGAACAGGGCTTTGGAAGCAAACCTAAAAAGACTGGCCATATCAAGCCAGACCTCATTGATGTTGACCTAGTGAGAGGTGAGTTAACATTCAAGTTTAGCATCTGAATCTCTTGTGTCTCTGTAATTGTTTTAGGCTATCAGATTAGATCAGATTCCATACTTAAAATGTAAAAATGTGCTTGTAAAACAGGCAGCAAAAGAAAACTGCAAAAGTGACATTGTTTCAGGCATTACAGGAACGCATTTTTCTGCATATGTTTTACATTTTATAATCAGATAATATTCTATCATTAAAATATGTAATGTTACCTAAATCTGAATAAGAAATAGTACTATAGAAGAAACATAAACAAGTCGACTCAAGATAATCAAATGTGATGTGTCATACAGGGGCTTCTGGGCTACTACTTTCACTCTAAATTACTACTTAAAGAAGAAATTACTTTTAGTTAATTAATTAGAAGTATATGTAATGTCACATATTTTTTTCTCCATAAAGCTTAAATTCTTTCATTAATTTACAGTAAATCTGTAATGGAGTTCAAATTCCTGGAGTTACTAGGATTTTTTTAAAGAAATTAATACATTGACTCAGATAAGATGCATTAAATTGATCAAAAAGACATTTTTAAAGGCAGTTAAGACATTTATAATGTTAATAAAGCATTCTATTTCAAATAAAGGCTGTTCTTTTCATCTTTCTCTTCATCAAAGACTCATAAAATCATGAACTGCATATTTCAGTTTCCACAAAAAATGGCATTTTTATCATTTTCAAAAGTGATTAAGAATTGTTTCTCAAATGAGCATATAAGAATGATTTCTGAAAGATGTGTTTTTTATTCCATCAGTTATATTTCCTCTGTTATGTTATTCCTTTGGTTATTATAAATAGGAAGAGTTATTTTAAATGTTAATAATATTTCACAGTATTGCAGTTTTATTGTATTTACTTTTGTATTTTACATTGTTGCATTTTCTTCTATTAAAAGTTAGCAACATTTTTACAATAGGATGCTCTTTTGAGCGATTAAAATAGTATCTTTACAACTGCAGGTTCTACATTTAGCAAGGCCAAACCAGAGAGCCCTTGGACCGCTCTGACTCGTAAAGGCTTGGTCAGGGTCCTCTTTTTTCCTTTCTTCTTTCAGTGGTGGATCCAAGTTACATCTAAAAGCATTTCTATCCTCATCTTAGTTCTGTACTTTCTTCAAGGTATGCAGTTTTTCTTCTTTTTAGCAAAGAACAGTCATGTGAACGTAAATGATGCATTCAAGTGTTTTAGCATAGTTTCGTTGATCATTCTTTGAATATTTCAGATTTTGTCCAGAGATAATGCACATGGTTTAGAGATAATGCATTTGAAAACCTTCCATGTCAGTTGGAATTGAATGAAAAGAAATGAAAATTCTCAGTATGGCATCATGATCTGATGGATTTGTGTTCATTGCAGTGGCAGGAGCTGTGTTGTATTTTGAGGTACCTGCAGCCTGTGCCAGTGAGGTTGTGGGTCCATTGTGTCTCATGCTGTTGTTGGGTACAGTACACTGCCAAATAGTATCCACAGAATCCTCCAGAAGCCCAGACAACAGCCCAGTCCCCAGCCGGACGGCCAGCCCTGTTCGCAGGAAAAGGTTAAACTACTGCTGTGTCAGATTTGTTAGAGACAGACTTATCTCAGAGCCATAAAGGACCAAGTGTTTTTTTTTCTCTCTTTCATCAAATAGCCAATACATCTAATGTTCTGTAAGGCTTGCAGTTTAGTCAGTAGTGCCAGTGTTCAGCTGACACTACTGAATCAGTGACAAATAAGAGTCTCCACGATAAAGAGAAGGAAATATCTAGTTTAAAACACAAGTTCTTAGAATTGTACTCATTTTTATTCATGTAACTTTATACCATCCATTTTTATGAGAAGTTTCATTCTAGTTACTCTAAAGATGTTGTGGTGTAATATTTAAGTAAAAAGTAATGTTTTCCTACACTTTGAATATATGTGTGAACATCTTAAAATCTATATTTTAAAAAGTTTTTATTTAAAATATTATTTAAAATAAATTTTACATGTTTTTCAAGGTAAAACTTTAAAATTATTCATTCATAAATATTGGGTTTTTACATTAAGAGTCACACCAAATGATATTTTAGAACGTGAAATAAAATATCTTATCTTAAAAAAAGGTGAAATTATCTGACTTATTGATCTTGATAAACATGAGGGTCTACAGTATCTGTCATATCAAAAAAATAAAAGATTATTTTCCAAAAATTAAAAACATGCTCATAATAAAAGAGTTGTTTTCAAATCATGGTATGTGTTAATGTGTTTTTGAGTGAATTAATAGATCAAGACAAAAAAAAATGCATTATGTTATGGAACCTAGTGTCAAAACAGGCACCAAATTTAATTAACTGTATTACTATTATATATTACAGCAGATATAATTGGAATAGGTCCTGGATTTGATTGGTCAGTACTTGATTCTTTTGATGGAATTCCATTTGTGTCATGTTTGAAATTATTTTGGTGTTTATTCATAGACAGAGGAAGAGTAGAAAATCAAAGAGGTCTGAGGATGAGAGCAGCAGAGGGGGAGGGATAGTAGAACTCAAACTTGAAGACAACCACCGGCTCTACAGATCAGAGAAGAGACTGGTAAAACCCTTTCCTTAGAACTGTACTTTTTGAATCGTCATGAACATTCATGGTTGTGTTGATCAAGATGTGTGTGGGCTTTTGCAGAATTCCCTGAGAAGGCCTCTGTATGGGGCTTCTGAAGATCTTTCCAGTGAGGAAGAAGCAGAGGAAGCAGAGCTGCAAAGAGAGAGAATCTTCTCATCAGCACCTCCCAAATATGCTCGAGCGCTCAGGAATAGACTTCACAATGTCCCCAAGAGCAATCTGCCACCTCAGACTCAAGTGAGTATCTTTGTAAAACCAAGGTCAATGTCTGTAGGATAGTTCAGAATATTCCTTACCATTGCATGAATGCATACAGGGAGAGAATTACGACAAGCCAACAGACGCCTCGGCGCTGCCACGTGAAGTCGAGCTTCTGCGGCCCTCAGAGGGCTCACATCCAGCCTCTGACACAGATGATATGTTATGGGAGGAGCTTCTGCACGATCCTGACTCCGCCTCCACGGGAAGCAGCGAAAGTGGGGAGGAGGAGCCTCACAGTCATAACCACTCCCTCCCTCTGCCCAACATCGCTCTGACTAGTGATGAGGATGAAGCCTTACCGCAGGTGGGTTGCAGTTTTGCTGTAATAAGTTTAATGTGACTTTCCACACCTCGCTTAAAGGAACAGTTCACCCAGAAATGAAAATGTGCTAAAAATTGACTCAACACTCAGGCCATCCAAGATGTAGATGAGTTTGTTTCTTCATCGGAACAGATTTGGAGAAATTTAGCATTACATCTCTTGCTCTCCTCTGCAGTGAATGGGTGCCGTCAGAATGAGAGTCCAAACAGCTGATAAAAACATCACAGTAATCCACATGACTCCAGTCCATCATCTTGTGAACCATAAAGCTATGCTCTGTCCATAATATTGCTTTCTCCAGTGAAAAAAACAATCTCGTCTGAATCAGGAGAGAAATATGCACAATTTAGTATTTTGGTATTTTGGCCAGAAATGACAGTTTAATATTAAAAGGTTTTTTTCTCACAAAAAATGGAGCTTTTCACTTCACAAGACTGATGGACTGGAGTCTTTTGGATTACTTGTGGATTATTGTGAAGTTTTTATCATCTGTTTGGACTCTCATTCTGACGGCACCTATTCACTGCAGAAGATCCATTGGTGAGCAAGTGATGTAATGCTAAATTTCTCCAAACCTGTTCCAATGAAGTAACAAACTCATCTGCTCCTTGGATGGCCTGGTGGTGAGTACATTTTCATTTTTAGGGAAACTATTCCCTTATCTCTGGGGGGAAAAAATGGTGTCATTTTTTTAGATGGATAAGCACTTATAACAAGTCGTAGGCTTGTTGTGCTCAAATTATCTGATATTGTAGTAAACTTGACACACAGTCATGAGGGTCTACAGGTCTGGTATCATTTCCTTTTAATGTTGTTTTTTTCCTGCATCTTGGTCTAAACACATGACTTTGGTTGCCTGACATTTTTTGAATATCAGTACACAGTTAAAAAAGGTTATATTGCAAGACTTTATCTATGCACTTTGAATGACACAAATGAGTTCTTTTTCCTTTCAGCACCAGTTTTCATGGCTGCAGGCTTGTCACCCCTCTGAAGACCGCGTCAGTGCCATTATCTGGGAGCAAGGAGAGTGTAAGAAAGCTGACATGTCCGTGCTGGAGATCAGTGGTATCATTCTCACACGAGTAAAGTCCTTCTTTCTCTGCCCTGTTCATTTCTACATTAGTGGTTTAAATTGCTTAAAAAGAGAAGAGAACTGTTGACTTCCTCTTTAAACACAAATTGTATTCAAATTCAATGTGAACTTCTCTGTAAGCATTTGAACGCTGACTGTTTTGGAGTTTTGCATTGGAATTTGCCTTTGACACATTTCTAACTGACCGGAAAGTAACAGGTCAGTGTTGTTGTTGTCATTTCTGTTTCCAGGTGAAGGTGGTCGAACAAGGGATGGGTTATCTGATCTTCGGCAGTCTGGTCACCGCCTCATTGGCTCTGCTGCCCTACTGCTTCAGACTGGCACAGAAACTGGATGTTGCCAGTCTCGGTTCTGTGTCTCTTGAGGAACTGCCCGCAGTGGCCATTGGGCCACCTTGTGCCTTGTCCTATGCATTCTTCATCATCACCACAGTGGAAAGAGTTTTCCTCTCTGGACTCTTCTTCTTCATGATGTGTGTGGCTGAGAGGACATATAGACAGGTGAATATGAAAATGCCTTGGCATCAGTTTTTTTTTTTTTATGTGTGTTTGTAATAAATGCATTATTAATGTTTGTTTGTTGCCACCTTTAGGCTAAAACGTTAATTCTTGTGTAATTTTACGTTATGTTCAATTCTGTATCCTAATAACATTTTTACATTTCACATTGTATAAATGAACAGTTATAGTGAAGTAACATCCATTAAGTAATTTTGACAAACCGAACTTCATTGTAAAGAGTTGTTGAGATCTCAGTGCCAAAAAATCTTTATAAAGGATTTTTTTGTTCTCAACTGCAGCGCCTTTTGTTTGCGAAACTCTTCAGCCATCTCACATCTGCACGCAAAGCCAAAAAATCTGAGATTCCTCACTTTCGACTGAAGAAAGTGCAAAATATCAAGATGTGGCTTTCACTTCGATCATTCCTAAAGGTGTCGTCTTCCCACTATATATTAGTGCTTATTTTTTATTTATATGTATAGTTTTATAGTGTACATTACAATGTTGTGATGCCTAAATTCACCTGTAGCATTTTAAATGATTAAAGTTTGGTTATATATTATTAAAACTATATATATATATATATATATATATATATATATATATATATATGTGTGTGTGTGTGTGTGTGTGTGTTTAATTTAACCTTCAAGGCATTTTTCCAAAGCCTTTCGGTTGCTTTTATATGTTGTTAATCCAACTTGCTTAACCAGTCTGTTTATATAAGCACAAATGATGGTGAATGGGTGTTTCTGCTGGCAGTGACATTTGTGTAGCCCTGTTTAGATACATGTACCTAGTTGACATTACATGAAGATATTAATTTAATAATTTCTTTCTTCTGTTTAAAAGAGACGAGGCCCTCAGAGATCTGTTGATGTCATTGTATCATCAATTTTCCTCCTGGCTTTGTCTATTTCCTTCATCATCTGTGCCCAGGTCAGCTATTGTTCTATCATACAGTGTTTTTGACACACCCTTTAGACATATCTTTTCAAGGTTTGCCTTCAAAAAAAATCTAATCCTATTTACATATATGCTCTACCTTCAATGTCATTTGTTGTGAAAAATAAAACACCCACTATTTCTATAATCGCACTAGACATGTGCTGGTATTCAGTAATGTGATACATCATGAAAATGAACATGCACAATATAGTTATCTGTTGTTCTGTATAATTCTTTTGCACTTTAATCTGTTTGAAACATTTGTTTACTTTATACATTTGTTGTGTATTGCTTTATTGCATTTAAATATTCAGTTCTTTTTGTTATAAGAAAAATATTCTTAAACCTGTTATACTGTATTATGACAACACTTTTTTGCAAATGATTTCAATATTGTGATAATACCATATATGGTATACCGTGATAAAAGCAATTATCGCAACATGAAAATTTGATACATCATATGCCTAAATCCCGCCCTATAAAGACACCATTGTACCGTTGAAGCTACAGTAAATGTGGCATTTAACTTGAATTATAACTTACAGCACATTAATTATTTCTTCAATTTTGTCTAGCGTTAATATTCTTTGTTGCAACTTTAGGTGTAATCGTAAAACTCTTGTACTTTCCTGTCAGCTTAGCAGTGTTGTTATGAAACATCATAGATAAATAATACTAAAATAACACTGTCACTTAGGTTGTCTTAAACTTTATATATATATATATATATATATTGCTATTTGGATTTAGTGAGAATAGTAGTAAGTATAAAAGTGCTCCTGACTGGTAGTATGTGCCTTAAAGTCATCTTTATAGACAATTAAAGTGATATTAATTGTTTATATTAGGTTAAGTAAAGGATCATATTACTGCACTTTCACAGTTTGAAGATATGACTCTCTAATAGAGCGAAGGAAACTGGTATTGTGTTTCAGCTTCTGCACAGTCATCACACATTTCTGGATTCAGAGACCAACTGGGAGCTGATGGTCTGGTGTGCTGCTCTAATGGTTTTCCTCCTACGCCTCGCTACCCTCGGAGCTGAGACCAACCGAAAGTATAGCAACGCTTCTGTGCTTCTGACTGAACAGGTGAGATAAAAATCTCAGCCGCACAGAACAAAGAGGCAGTATTATTCAGAAACAAGTGAGCCATTCACACGGGGACACTGCGCAGACACTAATAAATGGCCTCAGCATTGCTTACAGCTGTGTTGTGTTATGTGCCGTTACATTTTCTGGAAACACTTTATAATAAGGTCCCTTTAGTTAACATTTGTGAATGTATTCTAACTAACAAGGAGCAATACATTTGTTACAGTTCTTATTAATCTTTGTCAATCTTAGTTAATAAAAATACAATTGTTTATTAGTTAGTTCATGTTTGTAGAACCTTTTTTTCGGCCACAGGATAATAAATTTAAAAAGGTAATTGCAGCTTATCTGAGAGTTCTGACTTTTTTCTCAAAATTCTGAGTTTATATCTCACATGACTTTTTTTTCTCACAATTGCAAGATATAGATGCAGAATTGCAAAAAAAAGTCTGAACTGTGAGATATAAGCTCAGAATTGAGATATACATGCAAAATTGTGAAAAAAAGTTTGAATTGTGAGATATAAATTCACAATAGAGATATAAATTCAAAACTGAGATAACGCCACAAAATAAAAAAAGGTAGTTTGCAACTTTTTACGTCACACTTTTTTTTCTCAGAATTATGAGAAAGTGTGAATTGTGTATATATATATTTTTTTTTAATAATGTATTATTAAATGTTGACATTAACATTAAGATTAACAAGTGCTTTAGAAATATTTTTCATTGTTAGTTCATGTTAACTCATGTAATTACCTAATGTTAGCACATGGAACCTTACTGTAAAATGTCACTTTCTGCTTCAGATAAACTTGTACCTTAAGATGGAGAAGAAACCCAACAAAAAGGATCAGCTGAACATAGTGAACAATGTGCTGAGGCTAGCCACAAAATTATTAAAAGTAAGACTATCAGAAAAGCATGATTCATTGGAAAAAATAAAACATGCCATGCTTGCATTGATCATCATTTGCTGCTTTCAGGAACTGGACACTCCATTTCGTCTGCTAGGTCTGACGGTGAACCCGCTTATCTACAATATCACGAGAGTGGTCATCCTGTCAGCCATCTCAGCTGCCATCAGCGATTTACTAGGGTTCAACATCCGGGTGAGGGGAACATTTGTGCTCTAAGTACAGTGGTTATCTCCACCTGTATCCTGAGTCTGTTTTATTGCCCCGCTGAAATGCAGATGTCTGGAGTTATTGTTCTTGATGATCTGTGTTTTTATGACTCTAAAGTCATAACTGCTTTTGTACTTCTTCCTAGTGGGGGTTGCTTACTCTTTGTTGCATATGACTGTTATCATCCAGCAGTACAACATATACATGCGATCTTTAACTAACAATATCCATCATACATTTTTTTTTTAACAGCTCTGGAAGATCAAACCTTGATGTGATGATTTTACACTGCCAGCGTCTTAACACTGGGGCCAGAGAGACTCTTTAGTTGTGCTTAAGTGTGCACAACCTACCAGATGACCAAGTTATATTTTAAAAATTGTGCAAATCTACTGACCAAACTTGTACATGACATTTTACCCCTACCCTGTGCCTTCGGCCAGTCCGAGCAAACCTGTGTTCAGCTCAACTTTGTCATATTTGAATTGTAGAACTGTATAGCACACCCAGGCTGCAGTAGGTTTTCTTGATGCACTTGCTTACTGTAACTACTTAACAGCTTGCTGTTATATTCCAACCAGTGATCACTGTTTCCCATAAATGTATCCTCTGCATGTGTATTATCTGGTCTGGAAGCAACCACTTTAAACAAAACCACTATGTGCCTTTTGAATAATTGCATATAACAGTACTTTTAGAAAAGCTCTGTATGAGACATGGATATGTCAACTGCTGAATGGGTGATGAAATGAAAGTTTTGAGTTTTTAGAAAAGGGTACTGAAAAACTTGCACACTGAAGCTCTTGGAGAGAGCACTTTTTACTGGCATTGTATTAAATAAACAAAGCTTTCTCTAAGAAACTGTAATCGTCAATCCTTAACCTAGTATTTGAGTTTGGGGTGAGAGGAGTTTTCACAAATAAAATTTTTACAGCATCTAGCCTAAGTATTGTGAATGTAGAATGTAATGTTTCTTATTTTAGTTTTAATGCATTTATTATAAATAGAAAAGTGTGCAATCACTGGCCAAGTGTAATTTAGTTCGTGAACGAATCATAAAAGTGTGTTAATATTACGTATGGATGTTACTGAAACCTTTTATTATTTATTTAGGATGTTATTGTCTTCTTCTATAGCTTTATAAAAGTCGTTTATGACTTTTTGACGTAACGATGAAAGTGCCACTGAACGAATCCGTTCACGAATCGAACGATTGGTTGATTTAAAAGAGTCGACTCACTGAGATGAATCAAAATCACCACCACTGTTCACATCATACTGACGCGGTGTCATTCTTTCGCAGGTATTACGGTAAGTAAACAGTGACGTAGAGACACACCTTCACTCACGCGCTTGGCGCTTGTTGCCATGGAAGGTCATCAAGTGCAAAACCGGCTGAGGCAACAACACCCTGCGCAAAGACATTAAACCTGCCGGTAGAACCGGTAAGTACGGTATGATATACGGACACCTGAGGTTGAAGGGACAACGACTGGGAAACCGTAAGGTCTCACGCTTTACGTATCTCGTTAATAATTATGGTGCTTTATTGTGTTCATTTAATCTATTCATTCTGTGATGTAATAGACCATCAGTGACTGATTGCTGACAAACCCTCAGCACAGCCTACTGTTTACGGGTATGACGTAACATGGTATCCTCAGCATCCTCTTCTCTGTTATGACGTAGCGCGACATATGTTGTTACTGCGCTGTGGGTGATGAAGAAAAAAAACGACGATTTGGCGAAAATAGAAGCTGCATTTTCACTGAATAGAGCATACTGTATGGAGAAAATGTTTTAATTGTCGTTAGTTCTTTGTAATAAACCAATAACGTTGTTTCCAGTGACACAGGCTGCATATTTTGTCTTCATTTTGCCTCTTTCTCTCTGCAGGTGCACTATGTTTTTACAGCAGGAAGACTGAGTGAGTGAGTGATCAAGTCTGTCAGATTCAGTATGTCTGCATGGGTGCAGCAGGAGGCTGATCCAACCAGTTCTGCTGAAGCCAAGAAATCGGAGCCCAGAGGCCAGGAGAAGAAATGCTGTAAGTACACACATTTTCACATCCCACAGTTCAAGAAGCTGTTAGGAATCCCTATTTTAACCAGCCTAAGGTGGTCAGCTCATTATGCCAGTCTGTTTTCATGGGTGTTAGAGAGGTTTGGGGTACTTTTCTGCTGATGAGAATGTTTCCCACATAACAGTTTTGTCCCTGACCCAGTGAATTTGTAATGACGACCCTGAGTCATATCACAGTTGCCCTTCTTACAGTGTCAGCTGTCACAGAGGTGGCTACACAGAAGTTCACCGTCAGTCCACCGTCAGTCTAGATTAGAAATAAACCTACAGTGCTTCCCTTGATTTAGATATGTATTGTCTGGTACGCTGGTTTCAAATTGCAGATCAAGGTAAAGGCACATTTGTTTAGGGTTTGCTTTAGGGTTTTTTTTTTTCTTCAGTCATTATCAAATTGCTGACCCGAGGCAATGTTTTCTTAACACCTAATATTTTCATTATTTAAAAAAAAAAAATTCCAGGGATTTTATTTGCATGTTGCATGTGGCATTGTTTTGATCTTTTTGGTTAAAAAAAGTAATTTTATGTACTTGTTAAAAAACAATCCTAGATCGTGGAAGAATAACTAAATAGACACCATACTGTTTTATATGCTTAAATTAAATTAGACTGGTGTCATTATGTTATACACCACTGTTCAAAAGATTTTTTAAAGAAAGAAAAAATCTATATTTTTATTCATAAAGGACAAAAAATTTTCAAAAGTGACAGTAAAGACGTTCATAATGTCACAAAATATTATATTTCAAATAATTGCTGTTCTATTGAACTTTATATTCATTAAAGAATCCTGAAACAAATCTGTCAGCGTTTTCACAAAAATATTATAAAACGGATAGTTCCAGTTCTTGATTCTGATTGGTTGAACTGCGTTCGAAGCTGTTGTAAATTACTTTACAAACATACACCTTTGTTTACGTGTGTGTGTTGCTCAGCAACCACTTTGTTGCAACCACAACCGTTTCTGAGGAACTACATTGTTTGGCGGAAGAATAATGTTTTTATTAATATCATTACATTTTATTTGCTTTGTTTTGTTTTGTGAAACCTGGCTACATATACGGAATAACTGTTTTATAAAAAGCAATAAGCCCCATGAAGCCGTGGTTTACAGTGAATTTATAACAGCTAAGGGAGTGCCTAAAACCCCCTTAGCTGTTATAAATTCACTGTAAACCACGGCTTCTTGGGGCTTATTGCTTTAACAGCAATAAACAGCACAACTTTCAATTTTCAACAATGATAAGAAATGTCTCTTAAGCACCAAAACCAGCATATTAGGATGATTTCTGAATGATCATGTGACACCGAAGACTGGAGTAATGGCAAAGAGTTTGCCTCAGTGTAAGCAAGGTGTCAACAGTCTCAGAGTTTCAGGTCCTATTTTGTAGTCCGTTAGTTGAAAGTACCATAAACCACAAGTATCTGTTGTTGTCCCATGTGTGAAATTTACATTTGGAAGATTATTATTGTTAGTACTATAGATTGTATCTTCCTCCAGCTCATGTTGTGCTGTTGATACCATATGTCTGTTTTTCTGTGTCTGTCTGACCACAGCATGGGCATCTTACATGACCAACTCCCCCACCATGATTGTCATGATCGGCCTTCCTGCTAGAGGCAAGACGTACATGTCAAAGAAACTCACACGCTACCTCAACTGGATAGGAGTTCCAACAAAGGGTGAGTGGGCAGCTGAATTTAGACAGTTACGACCTATCAAATTACACTCACTATAAATAGCATCTGTCTTCAGTTTTAAATGCTTAATTTAGCTGACCATTTTGACATGATGGTCTAGCAAGAGGCTAAATTTGAACTTTCATTATTTAAATGTGTAGGCAACCAACACATTTAAACTCAAACTCTCTTGAGTACATCATGACCCACAATACAAGTGTTTTAATCACTGTAACAGTCGTCAGAGGTTCCTTACACACTGGGAATTGAACTGATCCATCTTTACTTGCAGAGTGATGTCACCTTGATGCATTGGACTTGTGAAGTATGTGAAGAATAACCATAATTTCTTGTTTTTCGGTTTATCATGCAGTGTTTAACCTGGGGGTGTACCGGAGGGAAGCAGTTAAAGCATACAAGTCTTATGACTTCTTCAGACATGACAATGAGGAAGCCATGAAGATACGAAAGTAGGATTATATCTTTGTTGGATTTAATGGGATAGTTTTATGTCATCTTGACTCACCCTTACGTCTTTCCAAACCTTATGACATTGTTTCTTCTGTGGAACATGAAAGGAGATGTTTTGCAGAATGTCCAAGCTGCTCACTTACAATGTTAACAATGATAAAAAGTACATGTTTTCAGTAAACCAAGAAACAAATGTAAATAAAGCAAGCCAGTTAGAACAAAAGTTATTTCAACACATTTCCTGAAGGTTACATTAGTGTACAGGACAGTTCATGTTTTTCCTGAGAACTGAATTTATTTGAATTCAGTACATGTCTATTGTTGCATTTTTCATTTTCACAAATAGACAGTGTGCCTTGGTGGCCCTCCAAGATGTAAAGACCTACCTGAATGAGGAAGGTGGGCAAATAGCTGTAAGCATTTACCTTTTCTCTCTTCACCTCAATTATTTACTTAAATTTAATGTGTGTGTAGTGTTTAAGAATGTTAATAAGGTTCAAGACTTCCTTCTTTATATTTGATATAATCTGTCTTGTCCTTTTAAGGTATTCGATGCCACAAACACAACCCGGGAGAGGCGGGATCTTGTATTAAATTTTGTACAGGAGAATGCATACAAGGTATAACTTCCATAAGATGAGCTATCTTTTTGTAGAGGTGATGTGTGGTCATCATTTTCCTATTTTTGTGTGTTTAATTTTACAGGTGTTTTTTGTGGAGTCAGTATGTGATGATCCAGAGGTTATTGCAGCTAACATCCTGGTATGTTGTGATGTTGATTTGCATTTTCTTTAAGCTAATGATATAATGAATTACAGCATACCAGTACTGGTTTTTATGGTCTTCTCAACAGTTGTTTCCTATGTGCACTTATATCTTCAGGAGGTCAAGGTTTCAAGTCCAGATTATCCAGAGACACACAGAGAGCGAGTAATGGATGATTTCCTGAAACGAATAGAATGTTATAAAGTCACTTACCAGCCACTAGATCCTGATGAATATGACAAGTAAGAATGTTTAGAAAATAGAGACACATGATAGTGTACATCTGAATCTACATATGTGACCCTGGACCACAAAACCAGTCTTAAGTCGCTGGGGTATATTTGTAGCAATAGCCAAAAATACATTGTATGGGTCAAAATTATCTTATAATCAAGCAGAAGATGCTATTTTAAGACATTTATATGTAAATGACCTTTTCATGGCTTAGCAGGCACCACTAATACAGAAAAAAAGACTTTCCTAATTGTAGCATTCACTTATTTTTCCCAGAGATTTGTCCTTCATTAAGGTGATGAACGTGGGTCGCCGGTTCCTGGTGAACCGTGTTCAGGACTACATCCAGAGCAAGATCGTCTACTACCTCATGAACATCCATGTGCACTCGCACTCCATCTACCTGTGCAGGCACGGAGAGAGCGAACACAACATCCAGGGCCGCATTGGAGGAGATTCTGAACTCTCCCCCCGAGGGAGACAGGTCTGGACTTATTTAGTGCTGCCTTTATAGCATTTATTCATCATAAGATGCGTGACTTTCTCTCTCCTTTGTGAGTAGTTTGCGAGCGCCCTGCGTGAGTTTATTGAGGAGCATAAGCTGTCCGATTTGAAGGTTTGGACCAGCCAGTTAAGGAGAACCATCCAGACGGCTGAAGAGCTGGGAGTTCCGTATGAACAGTGGAAAATCCTCAGTGAGATAGATACTGTTAGTATGCCAAGATCCTAATGGAAATTACATGCCATTTTTTATGTATTGTATGTTCATTCATCAGCGTATATTGCTCTGACACAGGGTGTATGTGAAGAGATGACCTACGAAATGATCCAGAACACATTCCCAGAAGAGTTTGCTTTAAGAGATCAGGATAAATACCATTACAGATACCCAGGAGGAGAGGTACAGCACGTTATGAACATATCACTTTGTTTCTTCAGAGTATATCCCTTCTCACTCTTTGTAGTTGTTTTCTGTTTTTTGTTGGTTTCTGGTTTCTGGGTTCTTGTGGGAAGGTCTGAAGGCTCTCTTTTCTTGCAGTCATATCAGGACCTGGTTCAGCGACTTGAGCCTGTGATTATGGAGCTTGAGAGACAAGGCAATGTACTAGTCATCTGCCACCAGGCAGTTATGCGCTGCCTACTAGCCTATTTCTTGGACAAGAGTGCAGGCAAGATGCATTTTCACTTAAGAAAAAATACTAAAAACAACAATTTTTTTTCCACTGGCCTCACCACATAGAATAGAATAGAATAGAATAGAATAGATTGGAAAAAGTTTAAAAAAAAAAAAAAAAACGTCATGAATTGTCACTTTTGATTCAGTGCATCATTGCTGAATAAAAGTAGTAATAATATATATATTATATTATAAAATACATTTTATGTTTAGCCATGTATGTTCATGTGCCAGAAAAACATGTAATATTAATGTTTCTTTAATATTCTTCAATTTATAAAAACTAAATTAAAAAATACTAATTGCTTTGTAATTTTTTTCACCCGTTCTAGTTAATCATTCTCACAAAAAGGCCTCATCTGTATCAGTCAGCTATACTGATAACTGAGCAGAATGTGCAACAATAATGATCAATGCATCTCAGAAATTTTTAAGTAAGACTGTCAGCTGAAATCTATTATTTTTTAAAAATTTTCTTTCATAGATGATCTGCCCTATTTGAAATGTCCCCTTCATACTGTCATGAAGCTCACTCCTGTTGCTTATGGTGGGTTGGACAGTTATTTCCTCACTTTTGTTTATCGGCAAACTTGCGCAAATTCTGCTCACAGATCATTCTGGTTCATGTTTTAGGTTGCAAAGTGGAGATGTTTTATCTAAATGTGGAGGCAGTGAATACACATCGGGACCGACCACTGGTGAGTCCACATCTGTCTCTGTGGTGTTCTCTCTTGCGGTATGAAATATTAATGGAGGACATTAAATATTCATTTTAAAATAATTGGTGCCACATTTATCTCTTAGATTTGTGTCTTTTTTTCAGTAATGTTTTTGAAAGCATGTTATGTTTTCCTTTTGGTATCTCATAGGTTTTATTTTGATCTGGAATTGCAATTTCATCACTGCATGTTGGTGTCTGTGCTGCTTGTCGTTTTTCTCAGAGAACCCCCTGGTTAAAGCAGCTTTTTGGGTTCAATACAGCTTAAGCTCTATCACCAGCATTTGTGACATGCTGTCAGTTACCACAGAAAATAATTTTGACTCTAACCGTATTAACAAAATAGAATAAAAAAGTACATTTTTTTTACAATGGGGATCCAGGGGCATTGCGTAATGTTACATGCACATTATATTTGACAATATGACACTAGTGTCAAAGAATCACTTACTGTAATACTGTGAATCTGGAAGGACAGTAACTTTCACATGTGTAACCAGAAATTAATCCACTTGGAACAATAGTCTCACCTCTACTGACAGCTTAGACAACTTTACAGCTCAAATAACATGTTGTGCAGACAAACAGATGTAAGTGCTGCACATCTGTGCTTTTAAACCTTCCAGTATGACTTGCCCAATATACTTCCATTCTAAGTCTTTATTGGTATCTACAACTAAAATTATTAAAAATAATTATTAAATTATTAATAACTAACTAAAATCAAATTGAAAACTGAAAATATACAAATAAAGCTAATTCAAAATATTAGTGATACCATAATAGCTTATAAATATGACTAAAATAACCTACCTGGTCTCATGACGAAAAAGAACCTCTGGCAACTTTTTCGCAAGACAGGAAATACATACCAATAAGTACATATCACTGCAGTTTCCAACAGAAATGAACACTGGAGGTGGTACTTGTAAGAGATTTCGTACGCAGTTATGATTACAGCTCCATATGTTTCGTTTTCCAGACGTAACAAGCTGGCTCGGTAACTCAGCCGGCATGGAATTGGACTAAGGATGTGGAATCCTTGGGTACGAATTCTGCGTCAAAAACATGACTCATGATGATAGAGCTGAAAGATGAGAGATCGGGGAAAAAAAAGCTAAAACCGCATGCTTGCAATTGCATTTTTATGTCACATTCGCTTTTGTTCATACTATCGGGTAGGTTTAGGTGTAGTGCGGACATTATTTTAAAACGTCACAAAGCATTACATTTCAAGTCAGAACTGCGGTGACACTACAAAATCAACGTCACATAAAACGTACCATATGTACGTTCATGTGTCCCGGGGGAAAAAAGCGAGCACTCTTTTAGCGCCACCCAGTGGACATTTCACGTCGAATATGTCACGAAACGTAACTGGCGGTATGTATTTCGCGTCTTGCGAAAAAGTTCCCACAGATACGTTTTCGTCATGAACCCAGGTTGAAAATAACACTGATTCTAAATGCATCGCTGTAAATGTAATTGTGGTCATTTTTAACTCAATGGCGAGTCAGAAGTTTTGTCTGTGGTAACAGCTTAACTTTTCAACCCATAACATTCCTTTAAGCTATGTTCTCTGTAGTTTAATCAAACTGTCGGTCAAAACGTTTGATTAAACATAAATCTTATTCACCTCATCGGAGTGAGGTTCAGCGCTCCCCTCTATATGTTGTTGACTGCCAATAATGTTTGTACATTTGTGATATACAGGTTTGTGTATTATAGTTATTATGTGCCAGCAGCCTGTCGTTGTATTGTACCTGTGGGTTTGTGTTGTGAGTTATGTTTATTCGTGGGCTGAACGCTCCATTGAACGACATTTGTGTTTTAGTGATGTGTGTTTCATCACTGCATTGGCATATTTGATGTGTTAACCTGGAGTAATTTATAATATTTTTTAGTCTGTATATGGATAAATGTGGATTATCTTTGGGAATACCTGCAGTTAACAAGCCACTTGATTGTTTGGTAGCGACTGAAGTCTGAAGTGTCTTGTTTGCTATTGAGATGTGTGCTAAAGGTCTTTAAAGATGAGCTATGTGTGCAGGGAGTCTCTCTTTTAACCCACCCAGTCTCTCCCATCTCAAACCAGGGGAAAGTCAGTCGAGACTCCGCCCCTCTGCTAAGGCGGAATAGTTACACCCCCCTCTCCAGTCATGACCAGATTAAGCGGCCCCGCCTCTACAGTGCTGGCAACTGGCCCTGGCTGCCCCTCACCCCCTCCCCCACCACCCTGCACATCCCTGACTCGCCAGACGGGGCGCTGCTGCTTCGGCAAAGCCAAGTTAGTGTCAGAATCTAAAGCCCTAGACTCGATTGACCCAGTGATGTCCTGACACTAACCCACCCTCACGCTGGTGTTCTGAATCACCCTTGAATGTTACACCCAGTACTGATTGTGCTAACTGCATGAGTGATTTCAGTTTGGCATTCTTTTTTTTTTTTTCTTTTTTTTTGGCGCATGTTCTTTGCTAACTCTTTGTTCAGGTTGGGATTCTTTTTTGTTGTTCTGTATGGGGTCTCATCACAGATCATACAATAATCATAACTTACCAACTAACAGTTACCAGCTAACTAATTGGCATTATCTTACTTAACTTTATAACAACAACATCTAATAATTGTTTGCCTTCTTGATTCTGTTTTAGACTTTCTATAAAATATTTTTTATCTATAATACCAGATCAAAATCAGTGAATTATTTTTCTCATTGCCAGTTTGTATCATGTGCACCCCAAAATTAAAATTGTGTCAACATTTACTCAACCTCATGGTTGTTTCAAAGTTGACGCACTGCCTTCAATGAAATATAAAAAGAAAACTGTATCTACTATTTTCTATACAATGAAAGTGAATAGTGACCAAAAATGGCTAGTAAAATTTAAAGGAGTAGTTCACCCAAAAAAGAAAATTGAAAATTTGCTCATCCAAGATGTAGATGAGTTTGTTTCTTCATCAAAACAGATTTGGTGAAATTTAGCATCACTTGCTCACCAATGGGCCCTCTGTAGTGAATGGGTGCCATCAGCATGAGAGTTCAAATAGCTGATAAAAACATCACAATTATCTACACAACTCAATTAATATTGTACACATATACATGTACAGGTCTATCGATTAATGTTGTGTGAAACAAAAAGCTGCATGTTTGTATCATTAAGATGACTTCAAATACAAGTCCTGTATCAATAATATTGCATTCTTCAGTTAAAAAGTTGTCTTGTCTGAATCAGGAGAGAAATATGCACAGATCAAGCTGACCATGGTCACCATTAGCTTTCATTCTATAGAAACTAGCAGCATAACACAAGTCTTATGGTTTGGAATAACCTGAGGGTGAGTAAATGATGACAGAATTTTCATAAATAAAGTAAATCTCTTCAAAGTGATGTGCTTCAGAAATGTCCATGTTTTACTCTGAACATGCCAATTTGTCCTTGGGCTTCAGTTCTCTTCTCCATATTTGTCTCTCCTCTTTCTTCCTCCCTTCCCCTTCATCCTCCTCTCTCTTTTTTCACAGTCTCATGTGGTTGGCAGTCATCTGTGAGTATCCCATGAGTTTGAAAGCTTTTTCACCCCATTGCATTTTTATAAAGTTGTTTTCTGTGTATGTGTGATGTCACAAGCCATGTACTGTTGTGATTGTAGGACGATTCTCGTTTAGCTTACATTTACGTTGGAGGTTAAAATCACATACAGTGGGTACGGAAAGTATTCAGACCCCCTTAAATTTTTTCAGTTTTTTTTATGTTGCAGCCTGATACTGCAATTGTTTAAATTCATTTTTTTTCTCATTAATCTATACTCAGTACCTCATAATGACAAAGTGAAAACAGGAATTTAGAAATGTCTGTAAATGTATTAAAAATAAAAAACTGAAATATCCCATTTACGTAAGTATTCAGACCCTTTGCAACAAAACTTGAAATTTAGCTCAGGTGCCTCGCATTTCTCTTGATCATTGCTGAGATGTTTCTACACATTGATTGGAGTCAAATTAAATTGATTGGACATGATTTGGAAAGACACCTCTCTATAAAAGACCTTACAGCTGACAATGCATATCAGAGCGAAAACCAAGCCATGAGGTCAAAGGAACTGCTTGCAGAGCTCAGAGACAGGATTGTATCAAGGCACAGATCTGGGCAAGGCTACAAAAACATTTCTGCTGCACTGAAGGATCCCAAGAGCACAGTGGCTTCCATAATTCTCAAATGAAGAAGTTTGGCATGACCAGGACTCTACCAAGAGCTGGTCGCCCAGCCAAACTGAACAATTAATGGAGAACGGCCTTGTCTAGACTGGTGACCAAGAACCTGATGGTCACTCTAGTTGAGCTCCATGATCGTATATGCAGATGGGAGAAACCTACAGAAGGACAAACATCACTGTAACACTCCTCCGATCTGGGCTTTATGGCGGTGTGGCCAAACTCAATCCTCTCCTCAGTGAAGACACATGAAAACACACATGGAATTTGCAAAAAAGCACCTAAAGGACCCTCAGACTCTGAGAAACAAGATTCTCTGGTTTGATGAACCTCAATTCTAAGCATCATGTTTGAAGGAAACCAGCTCTGCTCATAATCTGCAGAGTACCATCCCAAAAGTAAAGTGTGCTGGAAGCAACCTTATGCTGTGGGGCTGTTTTTCAGAGGCAGGGACTGGGAGACTGATCAGGGTTGCGGGAAAGCTGAATGGAGCAAAGTACAAAGATATCCTCAATGAAAACCTGTTCCACAGCGCTCAGGACCTCAGACTGGGCAGAAGGTTCACCTTCCAACATGACAGTGACCCTAAGCACACAGCCAAGGCAACACAGGAGTGCCTTAGGGACAACTCTGTGAATGTCCTAGAGCAGCCCAGCCAGAGCCCTGACTTGAACCCTATCAAACATCTCTGGAGAGACCTGAAAATGGCTGTCCACCGACGGTCCCCATCCAACCTGACAGAGCTTGAGAGGATTTGCAAAGAAGAATGGCAGAAACTCCCCCAATCCAGGTGTGCAAAGCTTGTTGCATCATACCCAAAAAGACTTGAAGCTGTAATTAATGCCAAAGGTGCTTCAACTAAGTATGGAGTAAAGGGTCTGAATACTTATGTAAATGTGATATTTCAGTTTTTTCTTTTTAATAAATTTACAGACATTATTAAAATTCTGTTTTCACTTTGTCATTATGAGGTACGGCATGTAGATTAATGAGAAAAAAAATGAATTTAAACAATTGTAGTATCAGGCTGCAACATAAAAAAATTGAAAAAATTTAAGGGGGTCTGAATACTTTCCGTACCCACTGTATGTGTGATATATGTGTAGATTGTGGCTTGATGGTGATGAGTGACTGAATTGTGCAAATGCTCTAAAGCAGAACTCGGTAGACGCAAGTTTTCCAGTAATCCTAGGGTTGTGACATGATATCAGTGCAGATAACCCTGTTTACCCTTTCAAAAGCTATAATTAACTGTTACAAAAAGGGAAAGTACTATTTATATACTGTGAGCATTTAAGAGTGGTCTAGGTAGTTTCTGAAGGAAGCATTCTGATACTTAAAGATCCTAATACTCTTCTTATGTTGAAGTTTAATTTTATCTTGATCCTTTCGTTTTCTATTTTTGAGGACTCCTTGTGTGAAGGACTCAACTTTGACTGCCCAGACGAAGCTAATGACTGTTTCCGCTTCTGAATGAGATGGGCGAATTTCCAAAATCCTGCATGAAAATGAAACTTTGCTTTTAGATTCTCCCACTCCTCACCTTCTGCTTGCTCTATCGGTAATGGAACTACATTTCCCATCCGCCCCTTGCATGACAAATCACCACTGCTGTAACTACAATGAATCCTATCATTTATCATAATGAGAGATATATATTTATGACTTAAATATTCTCAGTTATTTTAAGTGATGATGCCTTACTGAAGCCTGAGCAGAGGAGATCCTCTACATGAACTGAATGTGATCTGTTATAATTTAGACACAACGCGTGTTGTGCAAATGATGATAACCTCAGTACAGAGTTTGTGTTGCAATACAGTTGTTTGCAACAATGCATTTTCACAATCATGACTTGCAACAGTCATCAGAAAGAAGAAAAGCTTCTTTCAGGGAATCAATGGGACAGAGATTTGACACAGATAGAGGAACAGTTTATATGTTATAACAAGTAAGTTTGTGCACATTGTGGCTTAAAAGGAATGCACTTAATGAGAGATTTTTAATGACAATGAAATATTTTTTTTGTCTTGCACTTTTTCTTAAAAAGAATGATACTCCTATGGGATATTGTACAGTTTAAGCTTGTGATGTAATATTTTTATAGAAATGTATTTGTGTGCTGCATCAGGACAAAATGACGAGGATTTGTAGGTTGCTGTATTTAAATGAGGTATATTTTATAGGTCAGGTCACTGCTGGAGATGCTAGCAAACAGTTGTTTTTATAAAGGTTTTGAATGTAGTCAGTGCTCTTTCGGCAGGAAATGTTTTCTCTGGTTATGTTTGTAAAAAAAAATGGAATTACTAGCTTTACAAGTATTTTTGTGTGAGGTGCTGCATTATTCAAATAGAATTCACATCTCAATCAACAGCATGTCATCAACCAATGACACTGCATAAAACAGTTAAATAATGTGCCCTATGACTTTCTTATGGTTGAATGTTTAAAGAAAAATGTCTCAAGTTCTGTAGGTGTGACATGCAAATATTCCATGTACTCTCTGACTTAATGTTATAAATGCTGCATGCATAATACTAAATTATAAATAAATTAGCAAAATACTGCAGACTTATGCTGCCATGATTAGTGTCCAGGACATGAACATCATCAGCACTTGTTCATTCAGTCCTTCTGCATAAAACTAAAAGTTTTCACCACAATCAAAGCTGCAGTTAAGATATTCAAGCATGCATTGCCTGTAAATAGTGACTAGTGTGATGGCACAGTACATACTGAACAGTCTGACCTTTAAATTTAATAAATTGTACATGCTGTTACAATGAAAATGCCACAGAATATAAAATATATGATTCATTAACAGACCTTGGAAAGCTCTGCAATGTTTTGCAATATATTGATTTCTCCAAATACATACAATTAAACATCTGTTATGTCATTAATGTGTCATTTTTATTTTGAGTTGTCAAAATGTTTTCAAATATGTGGTTAATGGGTGTAACAGTGGCATTACGGCCACCAGGTGGCGCCAAAAGACTTTTATTTGTAGCAACAGACGAGCCATGAAGACTCCTTTCAAAAACAGAGTAGTTTTTGTCACATCTTGTTATATTATATGCAAGCAATGAGATATAAGAGGCTGTGGTATATTTCGAATTTTGTCACAGCTAAAATGCTTTGGTTTTTATTATTATACATTATTACTTACACCACATTATAAAATATTCAGAACACAAATTTACATTAAAATGCTGTAATATGAGGCCAATAATTGACACCCGTCCATTAGAAGATTGAAAAAAAAAAAACTCAAATGAAAGTTGCTACGCCAAAAATTAAATTAAATTAAAAATAATAATTAATAAAGAAATAAATAAAAATAACAATGACAATAATAATAATATAAATAAATATCAATATGAACAAATGACAACTGGAACACTGTATTGACCAATCAATAGCCAGTACTAGGAATTTTGAGTAAAATATTCTTATATTTCTTTTAATGAAATGTTGTTCTGTTATACTCAAGTATTAGGAGTAAATTAACTTGTTTATAATGATAATGTAGCTTGAAATGTTCTGCAAGATCTACACTAAAACAAATTTATCAAAACTAAAGGCTTATCAGTGTCCTAAATAACTTTAGGTGCCATTGCATTTCCTCTTTATCATATCATAATAGTGTGACTGACAGAAATGAATGGCTGCACCTGGAACACACCCACACTGCCCTCTTGGTGTTACATAACCCTGATGGAGATGGAGGAGAACCACAAGAGAAGTATTAACTTCTGAGTCGTGACTGCAGGTGGAGGACGAAATATGCCCTGATATCTAAAACTGCCATGTTTACAATGCCAAACATTTCAACTTACTCTTCCTCTTGTTTGTCAGCTTAGATGCTAAACGTGTTTTCTTTTTGAATGTGGTACAACGAATCATTCTACTGTCTTCAAAATGAACGTGTCGACATTTCACGGATCAGCAAGAGATGAAAAGTGCAGGTGCTTTCTCACTGAGTGTTGTAAGAGCATGTTAAAGAGCCCTTGAAACGTTTTTGTGGTTTCACCTCAACACAAGTGTTCCAGCCTGACCACAATACCACGGTTGACCTATCTAGGGATGATTACGTAGATCAACTTTCTGTTATTAATTTTTTCTCTCCCCCAATTATGCTTTCTCTGCTTTCCTTCTGATTTGTTTTTCCATCACTTAATAATGCTGCTGTTGTCTTTTGAATTTGTGGTTGGTGCAGACAGGTAATTAGGCCTCTATCTTGGTTTCTTGAGGAGCACATTGGAATCTTTTTTGGTCTTTTGTGTGTAGTAAGGGTTTTACTCTCTCAACTACCCACCGAGATCCTAGCAGGACTGGTTTTGCTCAGTGTGTCTTTTAGATGAATGCGATATAAAACTAATATTATTATGTCAATACCACTTGTGCAGATTACATTGGCTCACAATGAAGCTAATATCAAACTCCTACTAACGCATCTATGGAGGAATATTGTTAGTGAAAATATTTAATATTATTGATCAAAATATTTCCAATGTGAGGTATTTAAGTTTTATCTCAATAGTATCAAATGTACACAGTTCGGCATGCATATGATTTACAGATTAGTTGCAAAAGTTTAACCATCATACAGTTAAAGTTTATCACTTGCACGTGATTCTTTGCCAATACATTCAGGCAATTTTAACCTATCAAACGCAAGAAGAGGCACAATTCAGTGGTCGAGTCACATGCTGTTATCTGTGTGAACACACAGAGCGCAAACTATGGAAAGCCAGGAAGCTCAAAAACATGCAAATTTCAACACATAAACAACATGTCAAGAATGCATTGTTTGCGCATTATTTACGCCTAGAAAAAGTGTTGTTTACGCGTTGTTTGGGCATTGATTACACAGTGATTTTTTTCATGTGTAAACAACACGTTGAGGATGCCTTGTTTGCGCATTGATTACACAGCGATTTTTTTCATGCATATACAACGCGTAAACAACGCGTCCTCAATGTGTTGTTTATATTAAAATTTGCGTGTTTTTGAGATTTATGGCTTTCCATAGCAAACAGCGCTTTTCTGACAGCACGTAAACAGAAATCGTTCTCTTTCGCGTCTCCTTGTGCTTGGACAACATATGTCAAAATACCCATCTCGTCAAGTATTCTTGTAAACACAGACGGTTATGTCTTAAGTGAACGTAAACAGTGTAGAAATAAATCAGATGTGTAACAGTATATTGGATCTGTGCAGTTGTTCGTAAAGGGACAGCAGCCTATAAATAACTGCTGTTGTCTGTCATTAATGTTAGTTAAACAACAAAACACAACTTTAACAAAGATGAATCTATATTTAATTTATACAGTGAACAATATGCAATACTATTTTGCAATTAATTATGTTTCTGTACCTGAAAACTAATTTTAGACCTTACTATATTTGTAACTTTGTACTATTGTATTTATTACTGCTTGTAATTTGTGTATTTGTTCTTATTTTTTTATTCACGGTTTACTTGTCTTTAATAATATTTGAACTTTATTAGTTATGGTACTGTTTTTTTACAGTTTTTGCTGTAGTATAGAAGAAGTACTTAAAGTGTTAAATAATAAAGATATAATTAATAATTATTTATCGTTTAATATTATTTAGTTATTTTTTTGGCTGATCCGAAAATTGATCTGATCCGTGACTCAAAACCCATCCAACCCTGTTGCACCCCTACTCTTGACTTGTTATTTGAAGGGAAAATATACAATCACAGAAGTTCAGCCAATGCTTTTGTCAAAAAATGGCTGTTTTATTCATGCTAGTTAAATTCAAAATCTGAGGTTGCCTGCCTGAAGGGCTACCAGGGATTTTGACATTTTTGCGAATCCTGATATATATAATGCAGTGTAATTTAAAACTCTTGGCTTTAGTGATGTATGATACTCAGTGACAAGTGAAACAGAATGATGTGTAAGGATCACACCTGTGTGTGTGCAGGCATACGTGTGTAATCGAGAACAGCAGGGAGTTGCAGTTTAGCACCGTAATGTGAGAGATCGAGGTCACCCAAAGCAGCGCTCACCTGTCCGAGAGCTTTCAGGGGAATTTGATATCCTTCACTCACAGTGTGTCAGGCAGAAAGAAAAAGAAAAGAAAAGAAAAGAAAGAGAAAGCAAGCAGGGTGGGAAAGAGCCTGAACTGCCACGACCCTCAGAGAAGTCGCTAATAATTATTATTATTGTGTGGCTCTCTGTCTGGCTACTCTATTCTGATTGGTTAAATAAGTTAAAATAGGACTGTTCGTGACTTGTTTAATTGATGTTTGTCTCCCACTGCACTAGGTTAAAGGAAT
>JAFVLL020007997.1:0-39153 GCA_021397915.2 Tor tambroides | reverse complement strand
CTGTTATTTTCCTATTAAATGCAGCGCAAGGTAAACAGCACACAGCTTCAGGAAGAATCCCAGAGCCTTGGTAAGCCACACAACTCAGCACTTTTCTCCTCCAAGAAATCATTAGCAGAATATAGTTGGAGAGAATGCTACACATCAGGAGGAGAGTCAGATATTCCTCCGTTTTGTTCTGCACACATTCATGTGGTTTGTCCTCCAATAATGTTCACTACAGCTTTTTGGATATGTCAGCATCTGTTCACAGCGCCATCAAGTATCTATTCAAAGCAAATTCATTTTTGATTTATAATTCACACCAACAGGATTCACACCATATTTCAGTAATCTAGTAAAGTGTAATTCTGAAAGAATACAATAATGTAGATTAGTATCAGGTAGCTCAAACAGTAGAGCATGACGTTAGCAGCATCAAAGCCATTGGTTTGAACTCAAAAATAAGTCCCACAGAAACTACAAGCAAGATCACCAAGTTGATGCTACAAAAATGAACAAGCGTGACAAGACCCAGCTGAGATCTGTACCAGCACCTTCTGGTGTGTGTGTGAGAATGTTTTTACCACTGATTAGGTGTTTATGAGCCTTGTGCTGGGTGTATGGAGGTGAATGAAGTTTACTGTAGGAGCTGAAACTATTCTGGGTATTGTGTGCATATGTACAGTATATATCTGTTTGTGTAATTCAAGAGCATTTCTGGGTTGCAACATTCAGCTTATGCACCAGGATGGGCACCATTCACAACGAACTGAGAATGCCTTTAAAATTCCAATTCAAATCCTAAATCTGAAAACAGAATGCAGAATTGTATTTCAAATTTGAATTCAAGTAAATTTAAAACTAATTTTAAGAAAACTCAAGAAAAGAAAAGTTTGGAAATAAGGAAATCCTTGGTTTGGAAGTTACAGAACATAAAAAAGGGCGAAAGTAATAGAAGTAATGGGCCTTTTCTTAACACTGCTCCTTCTCAAGTGCTGCTGACTCATACTTTGCCACTCCACTCACCTGCATGCATATGGCAAATACAATGGTGTCCACTCCTGGTCCTCCTGGTCAGCACTGTCTTCTGGCTTTTGTTGGGCCTCTGAGCTTTTTGGTCTTTCATTGATTGATTACAGTGTTCCCTCAGCTGGGTTCCAGAGCACAAAAAATGGCTTCGGAGGCACAGGTACAGAGGCTGATTGATAGGAGGCAGCTAAAGCCTGTTAAAATAATGGCCCAAGAGGACCAAGACTGGACACCACCGACCTTTACCAAAGATGAGATGTTCTGCTCTAGCCAGACACTAAAGCCCCTGCTCTATCTGGCCATTGCCTCTCCTGAACTGAGCAAAGCAAAACTAGACTAAATGCAGATCATGGCTGGCTGAATGGGATGGTTTAGTGCCTGGCTGGGAATTGGGGCTTTGCTGGCTCCAGGATGAAGGATGATCATCCCCTCTGCGTGTGGTGTACTCAACTGGGACTCCTTATATCTCATTGTGGGTGCTAGAGCAGGCTCCAGTCGGACCCACCATTCATACCGCTATAGATGCTCCGGTGATGAGGGGACATCTCTTCTACGCCCGGCCTCTTCTGTGCCACCTCTCGGCTGGGGCTGCCAAACTTGACATGCTGATGCCTCAACAACTCAGGGCTCCCAGATATGACACGGCCCTTCTGTAGGTGCTCCGGTGTCCCTGATAGAATCTGTTTGGGCTCTGGACTCCCACACACACTACCCATGCTACCCCTGTGCTTCTGGAAAAGGTCCGGGCTGCCAGGCGGCTGAGAGGACACCAGTAAGTGTTTAGAGAACTGCTCTGGGCTGCCTCTCTTGCCAAGTTTCTCTGGACTGAGACCTCGCAGGCCCTTGTGATCCGGACTGGAGAAGGACCCGCAGCGAGACCGGAACACTTGGGGAAAGGTATGCGCTGCGTACTCCTGGCTGGTGCTATGTCTTCGGCTTGCTTGCTCAAGACCCGTTGCCTCCTCCCCTGAGCCTGGCTTATGTAGGTGGTCAGGACTGCCTCCAACCGGGCCACCCAACAGCTGCTGCTTATGTGTGAGATGGTCAGGGCTGTCGGTGCTGCCCGCGCTGGACGTACTGCTCCCGTCACCCACATCCCTTAGTAGGCCAGGCCCAGGGCCGCTAGCATGAGACAGGCTGCTCTGGCTATCGATTGAATTCCTGCAGCCGGCTGGTCCCCCGGTACCCACTGACCCGCCGGTACCTCCAGAGCCCTTCTCCTCATCCAGCATGAGGCACAGCTCTCTCAGTTCAAGGTTCTCCCTCACCACTTCTTCCTGCCTCTGCTCCAGCTCTTTCAGCTTTTGCAGGTAAAGCGTCACCTCCTTACGCATGATCCCTGCGCTGTAGCGGCCCAAGCGCTGCCACTCCCTCGACACCTTTTTCCCTTTTTGCCGGTCGTCATCCAGAAAGCAGCAGAGGTCCCGCAGCTCCTGGTTGTCCTCTTGCAGCTTCTGATTCACGTCCTGGAACAATAAAATCTATGACTCAACACTGATGTCTAAGCAAAACCAGTTTGACTGATGAAAGTGAAGTTAAACAAATGCTGGCATAGGTGCTGCACAACAGAAGACAGAGTATGAAGAACAGAGATAACATATTCTAGTAGAATATTCTAGTTGAGTTTTTCAATATTAGTAGGAAAAAAATGTGAAAAAAGAAAAATGTGTATTAATACTAATAATAACATATCGTATTTATAATATAAATGTTAATTAATCTAAATTAAGTAATATTGTAAATAATAATGTTAATTTCTAAACAATATTTTTTGATATTATGTTCATTATTATTATTATTATTATTAAATGCTTCTGTGTGTGTGTGTGTGTGTGTGTGTAAGCATTTAAAAAAATATAATAATATTATAAAATAATATTAAAATAATATATTAATTATTATTATCACATAAATTGTAATGTTATTGTATATCACTGTTGTAACTACACTTGACAGTATGGGCCTACTTTACACATCTGGCTACAAACAATCCCCCCTCCCATAATACAAGTGTTGCCATGTACTGTTCCATGACAAAATGACATTTAAGAGGCGCCCCGGGGGACCTTTAGCCCCATTATACCTCATCATAAAGAACTGTATGTACAAGGAGCTACATATTAGAAAATGTGGAGATAAAAAGAAAAACTATTTAAAGCTCCAAAACATGAACGGTCAGAGGTGAAAGGCTTTAACTGCTGCTTCTGTCAAGACAACAAGACGCTTTTAAAAAGTTATTTCATACGAACATTTTAAAAATAAATAAAATTAGCTTTTGTTTGTTTGGTAGCAAAAGCAATGTGGTATTTCTAAACAAAAAGGGTTAATGCAATCGTTATTCCATTTCGCCCACACCCTGTCACCTGAACACAGGCTCGGCTTACCTTCAGCCCCCGTATTTCGTTGAGATGCTGCTGAAGCCTGCGGTTCACCTCTCGGATGAGACTGCTGTGGTCCACTATGACGCTCATCTTCTCAGCTTCGGCTCTGCGGAGCCGGCGAACCAGCTCCTCCTTGCTCCATTTCAGAAGGTCCTCATCCGCAAGTTTGGAAAGGTCCTCTGAGGGACCTTCTGCGCTCTTGGATATGCTCGACTGCAGCTGAGGCTGGGTGGGCTTTTCCATTCTCTCGAGCAACTTATCGAAGTGCTAGGCTATAAAACAAATCGCCGACAAGCCGGTCAAATCCTTCGTTCGCACTTTCCCGCAGATTCCCTCTTGTTAGGATCGAATTTTTGAGACTACCATTTTAACGATAACTGTTCTGTCCATGCTGTCCCCTCTGAAGATAGGGATGCAGCCCTAGAGTACCGGCGAATACTTCTCCTCCTTATGCACTTGCTGTACGGGTGGACCCTCTGTCTCTATGGCAGAGTCTCTGTCTGTTTCCATCTGTCCGTCAGCATCCTGTCCAGCTCAGTGCGGTGCTGAACCCGTGCCCGCTGTCGGCGCACATGAAGAAGGCGTACGGCTGGGCGCTTCTGTGCGCAGGGTGCGTGACAGCAGCCTCTCAAATTGCTCGACTGGCTGAGTTGTGATTTTTCTCTCTCCCTCGCTCTTTCGCTGTCTGTTCCGTCGCACGCCCCCTTCTCTTGGAAGCTAACTTTTTAATATCGTGTGCCATCTGGTGGTGTTAAATCAAGCCTACATCAACTTGCAGTAGCCCCTCACTGCAGAACAAAGATCCAGGGGGCGGGGTTGGATCCACATCTAGGGGGTGGAGATGGTAGGTTTAGGGGTGGGAATGAGTGGGTTTAAGGATCAGGGGGTGGAGACGGGTAGGTTTAGGTATATGTAAGGTGGGAGGAGTTGGATCTAGATCCAACCACGCCCCCTGGATCTTGTGTTCTGCAGTGAGGACCATCTCTCAACTTGACCATTTTACAGTTTTTCTCAGTCGCTTTGGTACATTTCTTGATTCATTATTAGTATTTGCGAACAGTTATGTGCATTTCTCAAAACATTTCGTACAAACAGCACCACACAATGGATTACTTGAAAAAGCATGTAACTTGCTCAAAATCCTTAATTAATTTCTCAAAATTTAGCATTTATGTCAGTGACATAAGCATTTACAGAACGACAAGTCCTTGTGTCATTGATCATGAACATGATAGTCAAAATGCTTAGTCATGTTGTCAAAACAGTGTATTTTGTCAGTATTTCCTGATGCAAACTATAGCTATGGATTTGATGACAGACATCAGATATATGTGACCCTGGACCACAAAATCAATCATAAGGGTCATTTTTTTTAAATTCGGATTTATACATCTCAATACATCTGAAAGCTGAATAAATAAGCTTTCCATTGATGTATGGTTTGTTAGGATAGGACAATATTTGGCCGAGATACAACTATTTGAGAATCTGAGGGTGCAAAAAATAAAAAAATAAATAAATATTGAGAAAATTGCCTTTAAAGTTGTCCAAATGAAGTTCTTAGCAATGCATATTACTAATCAAAAATTAAGTTTTGATATATTTACAGTAGAAAATTTACAAAATATCTTCATGGAACATGATCTTTACTTAATATCCTAATGATTTTTGGCATAAAAGAAAAATCGATCATTTTGACCCATATTTTTGGCTATTGCTACAAATATACCCGTGCTACTTAGGTTTTGTGGTCCAGGGTCACATACTGTATATAGAGACTACTGTATATATGTATACGTTTGTGTGTGTGTGTATGTGTGTGTGTGTGTGTCTGAAAAGTATATTTACTGTATAATGTAAAATGCAAGTGGACTATTTTGAATATGAAGCATTACAGTAAGTATACAGTATTACAGTACAGTGCACATTGTTTGATTACATTAAATTGAATAATTGAGGACACAGTTGTTCTCCCAATATTTGGCTACATCTGAAGTCATGATTGAGAACAAGGTCCACAACAGTGGATCTTTTTTCATCAGAAACATGGCCACATCCTTGGCCTCTTCTACATCTTCGTCTGCCTCTCTACCCTTTTAGAGAACTGGTTGATCACTGGTTGATCCAACGTCTTACATTCCCCGTCATTAGTAAAATTCAAGATTCACCTGCACAATTCATCGATTCAGAACACATCTACGAAAATAAAGCCTAATAGAAATAAATGGAAAATATGCTTGACAGATTATGACAGCTAGCTCAACCATTTTGCATTGAATGACTTAAGCAATGAACTAATGCCTAGATGTTTTGGGGGGTAAGACTATTCAACAGAGAACTAGTATAATATATTTTAATCAACATGATATAGGATGATGTAGGAAACAGCAAACAATTGCATGAACGTACAAAAGCATTCACAATTTATCAAAAGAACGAGAAATTGCTTTTATGATGTGCACAAGTGACTAGATGATGTGGAGGTTGAACAAATAGTTTTGAGAATTTCAATTCTGATCTGAGAAATGTACCAAAGTGACTGAGAAATCTGTAAGTCATCTGCCAATTTAGCTTAACATATTATAATAATAATAATTATTATTATTATTATTGTGGTGGTCGTGTACTGTGAAAATGTGTTGTTATTGATGAATTTGTGTATTGTGTACTTCTGGGCTTCTGTATATCGGTGGCCTTATTTAAATAATTATAACTGGTGTATTGAAGTGATCTGTGGTCCAAATGTTATGCAAATATTATTATTATTATTATTATTATTATTACATTTAAAATAAACATCAGACTGGAGGGATAGTCCTGAAGGGACTTTCCTTTTATTTATTTATTATTTTATTTTATTATTATTATTATTATTCTTTTTTTACTTATTATATAAGACAGGAAGGATAGTCCTAAAGGATGGATATTTATGTGTTTATTTATTATATGTCTTTGTTAAAATGTGTTCTTTATTATATTATATTATATATGAATAATATTATTATTATTGATTAAAAATACTCTAGTACACTCTAATACTCTTTAATGTAGTGCACACTGGAACTGGACTCATTTTTTTGTGTTCATAAACAGGAAAAAGCCATTTGGGATAAACCCTTTGGAATGACAATATGCATCTATGAAGATCTCTGTAGGTGGGTCTGTCAAGCAAGTGTCACAACACAGAGGTCAGTTTAAAGAACATAACACTGTTTTGGAAAATGAGTTGCTAATTTGAACAGGTATTGTCTAAGATGTGGGTCAGAAGACAGGCTGTCATCTCAAATTGTTCAGATTAATTGGTTCTGCAAGCATGTTACCTTATACCTCACTCAGACTTTTCTTACCTGTTAATAAATTGCATCCGTGCACATTTTAAACATCTATTTTTCTTGTAAAGCTTCCTCTAAAAGTGAAAATGAAAGCAATTTAGATATCTCACCTGAGCCGTAGCCAACATTTAAATGTCATGAAAGCTTATGATTTATGAAGGGATATGTGGTGAGTGTGCTGAGCTGCTTCCACTAGAATTCTGCTTTGTTTTATGATTAGTGCTGGAGCAACTCTGTATGGATCACTTTCAAGTGAATTATAGGTTCATACCGTTTGAGCTCCTGTCCAACCTACCAGTTTTATTTTGAATTAAAGAGCCAAATTATTTATGAAGAAATGTTCCACTTTTTTCCTTCATTTATATAACTCCAGTGATTCCAGCTGACACCAGACATTAAGCAACCCCTAACTTTGCCAGTTTAGTCAATTTAATAATGACTCATTAGTCATATAACTGACACTTTTATTCAAAGCAATTTACAGTACACTTATTACTGGAGTTACTAATGATGAAATGCTTTGCTCAAGGACACAATGCTGATAGTTAATAGATCAGTGCTGCTAGGTTCAAATGCACAAATGTAAGTCGTTATTCATTAAATATCTGTTATAGTGCTTCATAATGCTTCCCTGGAGTTTGTAGTATATCCTTTTTTTGTGTCCTATCCATTTTAATTGCATGGAAAAGATCTACTCTTCTTTCACATTTCCGCTTTGTGTTTTGTGGAAGAAAGAAAACCTGTACTGTGCTGTAGCAGCTAGCAGGTTAATGTTTTCCTGGTGTCATACCAGGTGGTAGTTTAGTGGCGATGGGAGGGAGAGGTCCGTGAAGTGTTGAGGGGTGTGTCTACAGGATGAGGAGCACACCATACGCAAACAACCTGAGACAACATTTTTCATCTTGCAGTGCAATGGCGAGGACTCTACTTTCCGCTTTGTGCCTCCTGGTTGGACTTGTATGTTTCCCAAGTACAGAATGTTGGGAAGCACCCTGGTTCTGTCATGGACGTGAGTGTCCCGTGTACACTCTGGTACAACAATATGAGGTAGGCCTACGAATTTTTGTAGGATATTTCAAATATGGTCTTTTCTATGTAAACTATTTATATCATTGTGTTAATAATACATAAAAAGGGATTTGAGGAGCGTAACTACGAAGTGAGCCATTGGATTACCACTGATGTTGCAAGTACTGGCGAGAAAGATTTAAAGGATGGATTTTGGAAACTGTATTATTTCAATCAAGGTCAAAACAGTGAGAGTAAGTAAGCTACACTGGTAACACTTCACAATAAGCTCTCATTTGTTAACATTAGTTAATGCATTAGTTAACATGGTTAATACTATTCATTATTAGAGCATTTATTAACCTTTCTTAATGTTAGTTTATACAAATTGTCCATTGTTTGTTCATGTTAGTTCACAGAGTTTTATTAATGTACAAATTAACATGAACTAATATTAATAAATGCTGCAGTATTGTTCATTGTTAGTTCTAGTGTTCACAAATGAACCCCTATTTTTAAAGCGTTACTGTTAGACCAACTTCATGGTATTGATTAGATCATGTTTAATTTTTTTTTAATAAACATTCAAGCATGTTAATAATGTCATTTTATACTCATAGTGTATCTTAATTTTACTTCTTAGATAAGGAGATTACTATGACCAGGCCTGTGGTGGTCTCAGTGAAGGAAGCTGATAGTATGGGGGGAGCAACAGGCGTCCATTTCCGTCTTTCAGTCTGTCGAGGACATTCCTGAGCCCAACGATAATACCATCAGAAAAACAGTCATACCAGGCGGTACTGTCTACGTCAGGTTAGTTATTTTAGAAAAGGTTAACAGTCAAAAACGCTTTGACTCTTTTTTCATTTAAACATTCTTTCTTTGCTGGTCATTACAGGTCATTTGGTGGTGTTGCATCTAATGAAGATGCCTTAGAGAATGTGCAGCAGCTTAGGGAGGACCTCAGAGCTGCAGGAAAGGAGTTTGTTGAAAACAGGTTTGATGCAGCTGGATATGATGCACCGTGGGATTTGATCAACAGGCACAATGAAGTTTGGGTTCGTGCACCCTGAGGACCTGCAGATCCAGAAAGTTCTGTCCCTCATTCCTACGGTGTAACCTCTTTTTACTTTGAAGTACCAGTCTATTAAAGATTTCCTTGTATACAGAGGCGTAGCAATAGGGCAGGCAAGGCAGGCAATTGCCTGGGGCCCCGCATTTTGAGGGGGCCCCCGACAGCTGACCATTTGAACAATCGGAAATGTCATTATTAACTATATACACGAAACACGGAGCAATATATCTGCATCCCCCTAGGGGGCTCCCTCTCGCGTTAAGCTGGATGTGCTTGCTTTTTCCTCGTGATGCGTCGGCCGCCGTTTTCAAACTGGCAAAGCACTTACTCATGCATTTACGAGGCTATTTTAAAAATGAAAAGGTCTTATCCATCTGGCAGCCAAAAGTGGAAAAAAGTAAGAAGAGGAGGAAAAGAGGAAACATGACAGCGGTAAGTTAAGTGATGGAGATAAGATTGACAATGATAATTATATGACAAACAAATGTTTTTGTTGTTAATTCCAGCTCATTTTCGTTTAATTATTTGCTAGATGAATTACTAGTCCAATTACTAATAGGGTTACTGGGAAACAGGTTAGCTAGGATTGCACTTAGCAGCAGCGTGTATTATATAGCATTTAGCAGGTATTAATATAGGCTGCAGTAGAATAGGTGGGACAGGGTTTTCTGTCGATTTATGCTACCCTGTCAGATTTTGCTACCTCCCATTAAAACAGTGGGTAGTACAATTCGACAACGAAAAATGCTACCTGTCAAATTATATTTTATTAATATCTACACGAAACAATATAAATAAATATCATTACATTTACTTAGTTGACATTATTTATTTAGCTCTTCTACATTAAATTAGTTGAGTTAACATAATTAGTTGTCAACTAACAATGAACTAATAGTTAATAAACTTTAAATTAAAAAGATTAAATTAAAATGCTAATCATATATTTCTGCATGCAGGAGCATTACTTAAGTTCCTGTCACCACCACCACTACCTCAGGCAGCTTTAAAGCTGATAAAAACATACCTCAGGTCAACAATTAACCAAGAGAGGTTGTTAGCACTGGCACTAATTTCAACTGAACGGAACATACGAAGGTCTTTGAATATAGAGGACATAGTGACAGCATTTGCTGTAGCTAAGGCTCGTAAGCACCATTTTTAAGGTGACAAGCCGTTACTGTAAATATGAAGATTGTTCTGTATCTTCAAGATTGTATTGTACAGTATTGTATCTTCTGCCATAAAAATGAAGATTAAAATTTTGTTAAAGAATAAGCACTTTGTTTTAAAAAATAAACTATTTGTTATATTATGTGTTTTGACTACTTTTTGTATGTTGTATAAATATATATCTAGGTGACAAAGATATATTAACAAAATAATCTTTTAGAAGGGCCTCATCTATTAATTTTGCCTGGGGCCCCCACTTCATATTGGTTCGCCTCTGCTTGTATATCATGTGATGAAATGGTAATATACTTCAGTGTTCAAGTTTCAGTCTTAACCACTGGATTAATGTTTCATTTTGTGAAATACAAATGTGGAAGCACTTTGAAGTTGTTTGACAGGATTATAAACTGGTTTTAGGAATGTGATGACTATTATCTACCTCTGTAGTTTCAGATAGGTTCAAACTAAAAATGCAGTAAAATTTTACTGAAATCTAATGCTAATAGATTTAACAATAATAAAATTTTTGACCTCTTTATTCAAAATGTTTTTATTCTTTTTTTATTATAAATTCTATTTAAGTCATTCCATTTTTCGATCTAAAGCATTCTATGAAATTATTTCACCCACTTTTATGGACTGATCAAATGATTGAAAACTGCATAAAATAAATGCATTCCAATAAGAAGAAGATAAATATTAAGACCTAGAAAAGTCACGGAAACCTGATACACAAAATGCAGAAAGTTTCCAAAATACAAAGGAGAAACAGGTTTAGGAATGATCTGAATGGGAATAATGTGATTTGAGGTTATCAGGTGTCTCATCAGCTTTTGTTCATGTTACAAGAAACTCTACCCACTAAACTGGTCTAGTGATCCAGTTCTTCCCTTAAGCTGTTAATGAAACTATTTGATTAAAATAGCACAATTCTCAGTGGTAGACACTAAAGAAATGTAAAGTTGAATGTGAATCTTCCAGCTTGTCAGTTCGTATGAAATTTGTTATTCCAGTTTGAATCTGTAAGAAAGCATGTGACTTCAGACAATGTTTCTGTCAATTCAGCTTGGTGCTTATTCAGTGACCATAAAAATGCATAAAATTGTGAGTTGTTTCACAGCATGGTTGTATGGTGCTGGATTCATAGGCCTGCAGCAGTATGTGATTGTTTGTTGATGGGGGTTTCCCTCTTGTGTATAACATGGCAGTGTACTAGCTGAGAGGAAAACTGGGTCAGCCCACCTGAGACGTTTTGTCATGGTGACTGATCTGGAGTCGGTTTAATTAGTCGCATCTTCTCTAGCAGAGCCAGGAAATGTGATGAGGCTGCATTTTCCCACTTCTGCAGTTCTGCGCCGCAATTCTTCCACAAAATGGGCCAGCAACCTCACCTGAGAGAGAGCAAACATTGTAGTTTCTCTGAAAACTGTCTAACTCACTAACTCTCCCAGGCTAGTTAAATAGCACACGGCAGTTAGCACACCAACACTGAAAGCAAGTAAAAAAAATAGCTTATCTTTAATAAAAAAAATTTCATTTCATTTGCTAATTTAGTCACAAAGAAACATAAAATTGCCCAAACGTGATAAAATACTAACTGGTCACTGAAAGCAAATACACCCTCCCGTTTTTAATAGCCGTGCTAGATTCAAAGTTACGTTATTGTACACTAGGTGGCAGCAGCGACTCGTGATGTTTCTCTCTCCTCTTCTATATCACATACGGCATAAAATTAGTCTACTCAGTTTGTGCATCTCCAGTTTTCATACAAATGTCCTCACCCGTTTGTTTTAGCGTTAAATATGCTGTTGAATCCAGAAGAACTTTGAGCTAGAAGAACGTGTGGGCAGTTCCTCACTGGCAATGTCGGAACAAAACCCACTACCCAGCATGCCTCACCACTCACCATGGGAAGCTGGACACTCAATGCCCCTGAACACACATTCACAGTTTCCATGGTTACATTTCTATAGCATGTTCATCAAAAACATAATTATGCTTCAATGAAGTCAGATCTGTGATAACCCTAGATGTGTTTTTATGAGTCACAGATGAGAACTTGCGACTACTTACTTATATAGTGGTATTTTCATCAGCAGGCCCCAGGACTGCTGTGTTCTGCTGTTCTTTTAACACGGGAGCTTATTTGGGTATTAGGTTGTACGGTTGGACATCAGTGCATATTCGGCTAGCGTTTGTGGAGGATGGGAGATGTTCAGCCATTCACAAGAACTGTGTAGTTGTGATATCTTGGAACAGCCTAATTATCTCATTTATCGGCACATTTTTATTTTGAATAGGCTATTTATTGTATTTATTCTGTCTAGGCTTGTATGTGCCACCATGGTGTCCCATAAAAGCCCGTCTGACTTGGCAGGTTATGTCAGCATATGTTTGCGGGCTTGTGAATTTTAATCTGCCCTGTTTTGGACGATGTTCTTGGTTTGGAGGCCCCAGCCAAGAGCCTGTTTGGACTGGCTCATGGGAATTAATCTTATCAGAGACGGGCCAGTTTCCTGAGAATATAGCTGGAGCTCTACGCTGTCAGATAAGGCAATGTAGGAATGCAAGAGCGGTTGTGCATTTTGAGAGAGTTTTAACCATGTAGAATGTTCATGCTAATGCCAACCGTGTGATATGTGTGTCCATCTGTTGCATGATCTGTCTGCTTTCACTCAGTTTTGAGGTCCAAAACACCTTGTCAACTGCTCTCTGCTTCTCCCATGAGTTGGTTTCATCTTTTTACATAACACACGATTAAAAATACAGCAACTTTTGGCCGAGAACAAAGTTTTTTTCCTTTTTTGAATGTTGTTTCTTATTAAAATGTCCCTCATGATTACCCCACTCTGTTTATAATTGATGATGTGCTAAACATGAGGACACCAAACCACAAAGAGAGCTGAAACTCATGGCTGTCACTAAAGCTCAGATGCTGAGAGCAGCAAATTTCTACTAAAGTTTGGTCCCAACGGATTTGCAATTCATTATTTTTAACAGTCACTGCAGCATACATAATGGTTGGCCTGTGATATATGGAGTATAGATGTATGTACATGTGTATATGGAGTATGTGTAAATACAATGATGTACGAAAAAGTCTGAGTCCACTTTGAAATCTTATTTAAATGTGGATAGAAAATTTTAAAGTAATAGTTTACCCAAAAATTAACATTTGCTGAAGATGTAGATGAGTTTGTTTGTTCATCGGAACAGATTTGGAGAAATTTAACATAATATCTTGCTCTGCAGTGAATGAGTGCCGTTAGATTAAGAGTCCAAACAACTGATAAAACCATCACAATAATCCACAAGTAATTCACGTGATTCCAGTCCATTAATTGATGTCTTGTGACGCGAAAAGCAATTTGCTTGATGATCATGTAATGGTATTCTCCAAATCTGTTCTAATGAACAAACAAACTCATCTACATCTTTGATGGCCTGAGGATGAGTCAAGTTTTAGCAAATTTTCATTTTTGGATGAACTATCAGTTTAAGATATTAAAACATGATATAAACAAATGTTTTTAATATAATTCTAATTACTATTATTATTTATGTATAAAAATCTGCACTAATTCCAGATCACTAATCAAATAGGCATGTTTGTGAAGCAGAATATGTGAACTGTTCATCTGGTCACATTCTTGCTTTTTGCGAGTGCTGTTAGATGTTTGTGATATAGTGATCACTAGGCTCACACTTCCTCCATTACAGTGCTTAAGAGGAAGTGCTGTTATGTCTGTTGTGCTCCTGCAGCATAATGGATGTCATCATGTAGGACAGAAGAGCTCATAGCAATCCTTGGATCTCCTGAGGTTCAGCTTTAAATCTCTGTGTCTCCACCCCTCAACTTGATCACTCAGCAAGTTTGGAAGCCTCTCCCATTTGTGAATTTCAGAGTTTGGGGTAATGAATTATAGATTTGAGTTTTTCCAAAAAGGATGTTGGGGGTTTTATTGTACTTTTTTTTTTTTGTATGCATTCACTCAGCTTTCATGAAATTTTAAGAATCATGTCTTTGCTTGGCTTGAACTTAAAATGTTTAGAGACATTTGTCACAATACAAGAGCATTGAAATGCCAGTCACACTTAAAGTTTGACTGTTTACAATTGTAGTGTAATGAATTATATCTTTAAATTATAAATATTTTATCTGCATAATATTCCCACTTGTGTTGGATATTCTTGTGTCATGACCAAAAGCCAGAGAAAATGATTGGCTGAAACTTTTCCACCCACAAAAGTCTCTTATATCAAGAATACTTGAACAAAAGCTGCAAAGACACTGATTTTAGTTGTACTTTAATTGTTCACAGTCATTAATCTCTTTATTTGTTTTATTATTGCTATCTCTTTCTAATCTCAAAGTTTCTATTGTAGTTTGTAAAGATTCATGGTCACACTTTATTTCAAGATCCAATTCTCGCTATTAATTAACTATTAACTATGACTTTTGCCTTAATACTGCTTAGTAAGGTAGTTGTTAAATTTAGGTATTGGGTAGGATTAGGAATATAGAATATGGTCATGCAGAATATGTGCCAATATAAATAGCCAATATGCTAGTAATATGCATGCTAATAAGCAACTTTTTAATAGTGAGAATTGGTCCCTAAGTTAAAGTGTTTCCAGATTCATCATTAACCTTCATTCATGATATTGTATGTTTGTGTATTTTATTTCTTTCTTTAAAATATGAGACCACAATGAAAATTTCAGATTCAAAATTGTTGAAGTTTTGTAAATGTTCTAAAAAAAATAAGTAAAAATAATTAAAATAAAATTACAAATCATAACACTATAATATTATGGAAAAAAAATATTCCCTTTTATAAATTACAATATTAAACATTGCCATTTCAATTGCAAGTAGCCATTAATATACGTATTAATTTTGTATATTTTGAATTCTTTTGAAATTGTGAAATCACCTGCATTAGAAGTGGTTTAGAAGATATTGTTTGCACAAATCATGGATCCCCTGTGATTTTAGGACTGCAAGTTTTTATTTATTTATCCTTTATTTTACCAGGATAGTCCCATTGAGATACAAAATCTCTTCTTCCAGGGAGTCCTTTTTTTGTCATCTGGAGAACAGAGAAGATTCTTTGTCTTATGACATTCTGAATCAGTTTGGCTGTTATTCCGACAACACCATCTGTGTGCAGCTGAAAAACCCTAGATCACTTAGAGAAAACTAACAGCAGAACATCTCTGAATTGTTACTCTTCAGTATTTTACCCTAAGCTACATGTTGATCAGTTTTGGAGACATGAACATGTGAATGCTTTCTGTCTTTTGTTCAAGCAAAAACTGCATTTTGAACATCACCTCAGTAGGCCTATGCACAAATAGTGTTTACTGTGACATCACATTATTATCTGTGACTGCACACTCAGTTTGCGTGCATTGCAAACAGACCTTGTATGATGGCACATTTCTTTCTCTCTCTCTCTTTTTCTTTCCACCCAATGCGACGCCAGAATACAGTGATTTTCTTAGAGGACAGAGGACTGTCCAAACACATAAAAACTCATTGTCTGCCTGCAGGGCCTCTACTTGTCCAGTCAGGTTTGGTGTGTAGAGAAAAGTGGCAGTGGTGGAAGAGAGGTATTCTTTGGATTTATCAGCACCCAGCTTTGCTTGTCCTTCTGATTGGTTGGACTCTGGCTGTATCTAAGACCAGAGTGAAAAATCCACAAGCAATTTACAGTGGATTTATTAAAGGGAACTTGCATTTTATTGTATTGTACTGATGCACTGGTGCATGGCTTGAATTTCAAGTTTCTGGCCAATTTTCGCTGATGCACACATATTTTTAAGGACTAGAATTCAGCTTTAGATTTTCAAATTGTGCAAACCTAGAAAGGCACCTCGAAGTTTATTCATGATGCCTAATTCGGTAATTAATGTTAATGAATTTAACCTTATTGTAAAGTGGTACCAAAGAATAAAATATGTGGTGGCTTTTATTAAAACAATAGACCAAATAATTTGCATCATAACCTACTGTAAAGATGTGACATCCTTAGAGATGCAGTCACTTTTTGAAAGCCATCATATTTTTTTGCCAGATAATGCAGGGTTCTGCAGTGAGGTCACAGTTATTTCCGGCAGCAGGGATTAAATGATGAGTTTTCTTATAGTGTGACTTGGTTGAGGATTAGAGAGACTTTGGGACAAATGTCAGAAGACTCCAGACTCTGCTTCCAGTATCCACCTGGCTCCATTATCACTAACAGTCATGTTGAGGCTGTGAAAGCTGTGCTCCAGTGTGCCAGTTTTATTAAAGACTTATGATAGATTGGATTGGTTAATAGTGGGATTTGAGATTTGTAGCAGAGTAAACAAAACACGGTAAACCTGCGTAGCTGGTGTGGTAACAGGAGGCGTGCTATGATTCAAACCACCTCCTGACAGCTGTCAATGAATTTTTAATGGCTGTACAGATGAAATATATATAATTGGTGGCTGAATATGAATATTTAATAGACTGATAGATTGTAAGTATTATATAATGACAGTATGAATTGTAAATACATCAGATGCATGGGATTAGTGTGCATGTTTTGCTGTGTGTGACTGTAACATTAGGCAATACAATATTACATATCCTCTGCTTACTTTTTTTTTAACGTAGCAGAATAAGAGATTAATAATTCTCAGAAAATTCTGACTAGATCAGCCCAAATGTTACATATGGACCAGCTCATCCCTCTCTGTTTCTCTGAACTTTTAGTTTGACATGAGCAGGATGCTAGCCAAACATGCAATAACATAAACAGATTGTGCAGATTGAATATTGCAGGCATGTTAACATTGTCATTCATTACTTCCTTCAGGATTTTATAACAGCAGTTATTGTAATACATATAAACATTTAAATGAACATAGTGTTTCTGCGAATGTTTATTTCTATTTTAGGAATTCTCCTTAGGCGAGTGCTTTGTGGTTTTTTAAGAGCATATGAAATTGAATAATAAGGATATTGGTTTGTGTGATAGACTGAAAACATTGTTGCATAACATTTTCTTTCATTTAGCATACATCTTTTATTGTTATTTTGAAAATTGGACCATTATTTGTTCCTACAAGATCATGTGATGATGAAAGCAATTACGGATGTTTATTATGTCAAAAAAGGTCTAAATTTAGTTTATTTATTGGGTGTATTGTTATTATTAATTTATGCCAAAGCAAATGTATATTGTAAGGCATTTTTTATTTGTTAGTTGTCTATATGAAAAAGCATGTGTCATGACTACATTGTGGTCCCTATTACAGTCCCGAAGTAAAAGGCTCAATAAACACATTAATTAATGCCATATTGTAAATGTGAAAAGCTAAAAGGTTTCTATACGGCATAGTTTTAAAGTTAAGTGGAAAAATATCATTGGCTGAGTATAAAAATAATAAGGAAAATGTGTGTTTGCAACAGAGACTTCATGTAATGTTCGTCATTCTGGTAAAAAGCATGGAAACACTGCATCAGGCTCTTGATTTATTAATCATATCCTTTTTGAGGTGCTATATTTAAGACAGAGTGCTTGCTGCACAATGTACCCCACTGTAATTTATTATGCTAGACTTGTGCTTCCCAAGCATCCTGTCCTTCAGGGCTGTTTGTCCTCTATCTGAACCTAGGGCAAAGTTTAAGTCACCACAAGTGTCTCAATCTGCCTGCTACAAGATATAATGAGGAAACTATATAGACTAACGTACACTTTTAAAAATCAATATAGCGCAGGTCTGTGTCTAAAGAAAGCAGAAGTCACATGAGATTAGTATCATCAGACCATTAACTGAACCTTCTGTGAACAGTATAAAAAAACAAAGGTCACATTTGAATTTAGATATTGAAAATGATTCACTCAACAGCTATCTAGAGTATTTTTAGAGAGATGTCATTATAAAATGTGGTAATGCAATTGATTTTGTTCTCAGTGCTCTATACAGAAACCTTCACATGCTGGTCAGTATTGTATTTCCCCGAAACAGGTCACCTATTTGACTCTAGCAAGTGACATCACCCCTGTGCATTTCCCTTACCTTTCTATTTCCATCTGTCTGTCCTACTTGTCTTTCCTCCAGGTGAACTGTCTAATTGAGAGTCGTCAAGGGCAGCTCCCCCACCACTCCTTTCTTGTCTTAGGGGCAAATCCTGGTTTCTGTTCCTGCTAGTCCTCTGCCACCCGCTGTCTGTCCTTGGCTTGACTTTGGTCAGAGGTAATGTATCCTTTCCTAATATAGAGAAACCAAAGACAATAAGACACTCTTAGAATAGAACCTGGATTGTGGAGTCCCCGCGGGCAAGTGTCTGTGCTGGTTTGTAGAAAAGCACATCAGTGGTAGTAGTGTACTATACTCCTCTCCAAATCAATATCTCCACTAACTCTTGTGTTTAACTTTGTCCATGTTCTTATAAAATGTGTGGTTTCCATGTATAAGAATTAAAGGTGTACAGCGAAACCATTATTTGTATGTGTGTATCTGTTGCAGTGACAACTTGCTGTGTGTTGTATAACTCAAAAACAAAAATTAAAAAAAAGAAACAAACAAACAAAAATCAATCAATCAATCAATCAATCAGGTTTAAATGTAACGATAACAGTGTGACTTCTTAGTGGCACAATTAAGCTTTTTCATTAAAGCTGGCTGTGTTTGCTTTGTTTTAGAAAAAAATTGCATTTATTAGTCAGAAACTTCTCCAATTCCTCACCACAAACGATAAAGAAGCTTTCATAACGCTTTTATTTTACTCATTGTTTTCATAGACTCCACTAACCACAGTATATGTGCTTAGATAATCATTCTGACAAATATTTTCTTTTTCTTCTTTTTAGTAAATTAATTTTTTATTAATTATTATTATTTTTATATAAATTATTATTATTATTATTATTATTATTATTATTAAATTTGAAGTCACTACTTGTGCATTTCTAAATAAGGTATTTGGCTTTGGAGTTATCCCTAAAAAAATCTTTAGTATTCATATAAATATTGAATAATAATGAAATTGGTAAAATGATGATGGTTCTTATTTTTGTGGAAATGTCGAACAGGAATCGGGAAGTTTTTACTGTCACTTTTGACCAATTTAATGCATCCTTGCTGAAAAAAAAAAAAATTCCAATAATTACAATTGCTGACCCCAAACCTTAAAATGGTATAGTGTGATTTATAGTTAAGGACACTTGTAAAACATGCACGTTTGTAAAAATATTAGAACAAAATGAAATTCAGAGTGTGGTTCATTACTTATTTTCTTTCTTTCTTTCTTTCTTTCTTTCTTTCTTCAGAATTTCAATAATAGGGCTTCTCTGGTAGCACTTGCTATCCATAATGACTTTGTGAATGATGTGTGTGTCAATAGGTGTCTTTTGTCCCCCACTGGGGAAACAGGCATGAGTTACAGTAATCACCACAGATCTTTGACGTGATGAGGGAACTGATAACTTGCCGGTGGAAAATGGAGGCTTTTTTAAAAAGAAAAGAAGGGCTCTTTTTCAGAAACAGAATACTTTAATGCACTCTTGAAGAAAAAGAATTGTAAATAAACTTGACAGTGAAAGCTTGAAGTGATTTGGCAGATGATGAGAAGATTTAGATGATGGTCTGTGAGATTGAACTGGGGAGAACAGGACTGAAACAGGATTCTCGATTAGGGCTATTAAGCTCAAGTTTAACAGAGATGAGAGCTGTTTTAAGAGCAGTGTGGAATGGGTATTATTGATCATTTTGGAAACGTCAAAATGAATCACTGGCTGATTGCTAAAGCTTTGTTTGTGTGTGTGTGTGTGTGTGTCTGTGAATGGATGTTTTATAGTTCATTTACAGATAAACTGGATACATATATAAGGCTTGCATGTTTTGAATGAATCTTGCGAGGTGAGACAACGGAAGGATGAATGTGCTATATAACAGGAGAACTGAGTCGACGAGAAAGCGCCAGAGAGAAAAAGAGAGAATAATCCCTCAAAGCCCAGGAGGATTAAGCATCCAGAGAGCATCACACCATATTACAGAGAGATGTTTTTAACCTCAGGTCAACTACCCAGAAACCACCTCTCACTAATTTCAGTGCAGTAGGAGGAGGTGAAAAGGTGTCAATTTCTGAACAAGTGCAAATAGCTGCAGTAGATTAACTTTAAGAAAGAAGAAATAGACAGGAAGAAACACTGTGTGTGTGAGATAATAAACCTGGCTGTTCATTAAGAATGACTGCCTCAGATTCATTTTCATTCACAGTTTATAATTTCCCATTATTGCGGCTAGAGTGTTTGTCTGTATTCTTCATTTATAATATTTATTTGTGTTGTGCTTATATTTTTGATATTTTATATCTCAGAAAGCCATTCTAAAGTATCTATAGCTGAACAACTGCCTTTGAGATGAATAAGAAAGCTAATGTATAGGTTTCTCCAGATTTTGTACACTTCTTTGTTGATTCCTTCTCAGCCATGATAATATTGCACACCTGGTCCTCAACTGTTTACACCTGGTTCTGGTCTAGTTAGTTCCTCATTAACCGTGTATATGTATACCCCTGTGTTTACCTCTTGTTTTTGATCAGCATGGTTGTTGTTATTGGTTGGCGGATGTTCCATATTATGCTATGCAATAAGATTACCATTTGAGAAATGAGTTTATTTACCTTAATTATTTAATAAACTTCTTTTGTGCAATAATTATGAATGTAACAGAACAGTGGAAATTATTGGAGAAGCAAAGCAGCTAAGTTGAATATTAGTGGGAATATCACTATATCAGTTTTCTTTCATGATTTATTACGTAATGTGAATTGTAAAGACACAGATGAAGCCATCTGTAACTGGTTATATCAAAGGATGGGCCATCAAACAACATCAAAGACAAACAGAAATGGACACTTTCTGAGGGCATCATAGTGGAAATCAACAAAATTGATTTGAAGTATTTGTTCTTTTAAAAGCCAAAGCAAACATGTAAGAAGAGTAAACATCAAGGAGGGAGATTGCTGAATTAAATAGTTTAGTTTTCAAACAGTTGCTTGACTCCCCCATAGTCTTTGCATGTTTGAGTTAACAAATCAATTAACTGGAAACATTGTTAGATGGTGGAATTATAATATACCTAAGAGACGTGAGAACAGATTATCTTCCTTAAAGATACATTGCTAATATGTGGATGCCACTTGTCCCTTATGCCTCTTGTCCCTTTAAATCCCAGTGTTTTACTTTGGGCTTGATCAATCATGTGTGATACCTTTTTAACCAGATCTCTTTCATCCTAGGAAACACACTTCCTGTGGTTTTCGGTGCTGAAGGACATCTGTATATGTGTGGAAAACCACTCAATAAAATCATATTAATATCAGGTCTACAAATGACAAGGTCAACAATAATAATATTTATTGCAATTGTATTATATATTGTATTGTTGTTTTTGTCAGTTGAACATGTGAAATATAGATCAAGACAGCAATGTGTTTTTTTTTTTGGGGGGGGGGGGGTTGTAGTTAAGCTCCAATTCTACAGTAGAAATGAATATGTTTTCAGTTAAAGTATGTGGGCTAAGTGAGCCAGCCTCTGTTTCTCAGCTGTTGAGGAGCATAACATCATGAAATGACAGCTGTGAAATGCCACAGGTGAAATAATATCTGTGTCACTGAGATGTTTTGTATATTCAGTTCTTATTCACAAAGACAGTCTTGTTTTATTGATAGAAATATGTTGGTTTGTTTTTGTTACATCTACATAATTTTGCTGCCAGGCTTCATTTTTGTGAAGCAAAGCAAATTTTAAAGCCCAAATCCTGACCTGAAGTATGTGAACGAACTGTAAAATGGATTTATAACATCACACAGTTCGATATATTTCGAGAGCAGAGAAATGATTAAATGCATTAATAATGCTGACTCCCATTTCTAATGGATGTTACCATCTGACTATGAAGACAGAGATGGAAAGTAATTTAAAAACTTTTGGGAATGGAGAAAACATTCAGGATTGTCGTTGAAATTATGCTTTAAGTCATAAAGAACTTATTTCTATTAAATCAAATTAACTTAAAAAAAGTGAGGTGAGGGAAAAAGAAAGAGATGTCACCTATTGGATGGATGATAAAATGCATGTGTGAAAACTTAAAACCTTACATATCAGTCACCTGACTGTGCACCACTTTAAAAATTCAGAAACGTTCACAGCAGTTTGCATCATTTAGTATTTGTCCTGTTTCTATTCTTCCATCACATTGTAGATGCCATTAAGTGTGTGTCTGTGTTTGAACCACTGCACAAAGCATCTCCACTCGTCTGTTTCCTATTTTAACCTCATTTCACCAGGCCTACTTTGTTCTTCTGTTACTCTCTATTTCACGCAATATTCATATTTTAACATCCTCTGTAACTTTCTTTACATGTTTCTTTCTTCCCGTTCTCTTTATAGCCAACAAATGGTGAAAGGAAAACTGCTATTATCCATTTATTCCACTAATGCTGGAAAATTTTAAAGGGATAGTTCACTCAAAAATGAAAATTCTGTCATTAATTACTCACCCTCATGTTGCTCCAAACCCGTAAGACTTTTGTTCGTCTTCAGAATACAAATTACGATATTTTTGATGAAATCTGAGCGCTTTCTGACCAGTCATAGACAGCAATGCAACTACCACATTCAAGGCCCAGAAAGGTAGTAAGGACATTGTTAAAACAGTCCATGTGACATCAGTGATTCAGTCGTAATTTTATGAAGCTATGAGAATACGCAAGGAAAACAAAAATAATGATTTTATTCAACAATTTCTTCTCTTCCGTGTCAGTCTTCGACACACGTTCACAAGAGTACCACGACGTATGTGTGTGGTGCTGCTGACTCAATGTTCATGCATGCATCCGGGTTCTACATTAGAAAGCTGGCTCCTGTGTCAGCTGCGTTGCGTTACTCTCTGTGTAGGGTCAGAAAGCTCTTGGAATTCATCAAAAATAACTTAATTGGTGTTCTGAAGATGAACGAATGTCTTATGTGTTTGGAACGACATGAGGGTGAGTAATTATTAACAGAATTTTCATTTTTGGGTGAACTATCCCTTTAGGAGGTATTTATGCAGACGCTTAAAGAAATAGTTTACACAGAAATTTAAATTTGCTTACATTTTTTTCTCACCCTTAGGCCTTCCAAGATGTAGATGAGATTGTTTCTATATAATTTAGCATTATATCACTTGCTCATCATTGGATCTTCTGCAGTGAATGGGTGCCGTCAGAATGAGAGTCCAAACAGCTGATAAAAGCATTGTGTTTGTAATAAACAAAGCCATCAAGATGTTTTTGGGAGAGTAAATTTTCAGCAGTTTTTTATTTCTGGGTGAACTATTCTCTTAAGTAACAGGAAACTGACCATATCTGCGACTTGGCAGGATGAATGGGCAGAATAAATGCAAATCTAATAACTGTGAATCTAGTTTAGGTAGTGGGAGCAGCTAACTCTGACACCACACTGTAAAAAAATCAGAAATTTAAGTGTGTGACCATCAATCAAGAGGGTTTTCACCAAAGACATTATTGTCAGGTTAACAAGAGCAGATGACTTGAAACGTATCATCATGGTGAGTCACTCATGTCATTATGGAAATTCACCTAAGGCATCTAACGTTCTACATGAAACACATGTTATATTTACATAGTGATTCTGCCTGCTGAAATCGGACCTTTTTAAATGCATATTAGAGAACCGACCGTGGTGATCAAAGGCGTGGAAAAAAAATATTTTATTGGTAAACAATTACTACACAGATGGATATGGAACATCAAGACAATATGAGGCTAATAGCACATCAAAAGACAAACTGAATTACACACAGATTCATACCAGAGAGAAAGAGAGAGGGGGAGAGAAACAGGTGAAGCACAGATCACAAGCTATAGATGAAAGCAGAAGGGGGGCTAGAAAAGGACCGATGTCACATGGGCTGAGTAAACAGTGGCTAAAGAGCTTACATTACCTTGTTTTAATCTACCATCCTGTATAAATGTTAGGTAAAATAATCAAACAATATTTTCACACTGTCCATCTGACTCAGGCCTCTTTGCTGATGCAAGCAGATTGACAAACCCCACTTCAATCATTTGGCATGTCCCACTGGAGAATCTGAGACTCTAAAGTCTTGGGTTATGGACAGAGATTACACCCAATCTGTCAACATGTGCCCGTTGCAACACGGTCCAGTTTAATCCAATAGGCTCATCGCCCACTCTTTGCTTCTCTCCATAAAAAAGTGCATTGTTGTCCTAGCAGTGGCATTAGGCACGCAAGCCATGCGGTCAGTGGGAGCCGACCCAGCTGCTGACACAGTGCTGGCTGGAACAGTGCTCAGTATTTGACGAAGGGAACACAGAGCACCGAGCAGCTCTGTCCCTGCAGTGTTTATCATATTTCAGGGAGGGGAAAACCACTTCTGCTATATGAACCTGTAAAGTATTTAAAAAGCAATAGCTACAAGATTTGTGTGGTTTTGCGACAAATTCAGAAAGCAGGTATTAAGGCGTATGATGAGAAAATACTGATCAGGTGCATGGAACTGCTGTGACTCTCTAACTGGTGAGATGGTTCATAAAGATACAGTGGAGTCTGAGGCAAGCTCTCACACCTTTTACAGTGAATATTTTATCATTTATATAATATTTAGTGATATAACTTCTTTTGTGTGTGTAGACAGATTCTGTACCTTAAAGTTTAGGCTATAAAAAGCTATTAAACATTTTCACTGATATTGATTATCCTATTATTATTATTAAATTGTATAAATGTATAACATTTGAATCAAAAATGACCAATGAAAAAATGCAGCTTGCCCAAACCTGACATTTATGAAAAATAACCTTGTCCTAGGAGTACAGTTCAACCTTTTGGGTGAAAATGAACTTCATTATAGCTAGTCTGAAGTCTGAATGTATGCTAGTGTTTTCATTTTAATCTATCTTCACCCAACAGCTGTAGTAGAAAATATATTAGTATAATATTTTAATTTTATTTTAATTTATATCAAGACATATATGAAATCAAATTTTAATTGATTTAAATATTTTTGAGAATAGAAATCACAGAAATAATAGTATTTTTTGTACTAGTAATGACTAAGATTTATTGATTTATTTATAAAGAAGGAACCCACCATATCAAATTATTAGAGAAAACAAATATTTTGGACGTTTGACACAAAACTATATTTACTAGCATATATATTTACTAGTGACAGCTAGGCCTGGTATAGACTAGGCTAGTATTTGCGGTGCATGTCAATAAAATAACATTTTTGAAGAATTATAGTTTTGGCAGTATGGTAATTCAGCGTATGTTATCGTATGTATCAGCTAATAAACCAGCAAAATGCTACCAATAGAGGGTGGCGATGAGCAGAGGGTTTTGTTTGCGGTAAATCGGACTATAGCTCCTCCTTTTAAACCCACCAACAACTGCCCCTCGTTCCAGCCCACCTATTTCTCTCTCGCTTTCTCTCAGTGCATGGACTTCATCCTAGGTAGTGCACCATTAGAACAGCTGCGTTCCAGTTTCACAGTCTCGCTCTCTCTCTCTGACTGCGTTCACTTCCTTACTTTCACCCCTCCCTCTCGCGCTCTCTCCTCCTCTACATCCTCAATCTCTCAGCAGCAGTTTGTGTCCTGAGAGAACTGGCACCAAACTGACGCATCCATGGGGCGCGCGCAGCATCTTTATTTCACCACATTACAATTTGAAGTCATATAGGGGGAATATTCACGTCAACGCAGCAAACATACTAGAGTCGTTCGGCGTTTCATCTACCGGCTTAAAACTCTCAGTCGTACCATATCTGTCTGTATTTGTGACATTTGTAGCTGTGTTGAGCTGTGGTGATGGATGGGGATGCGTGTGTTCGCGTGTGGACTCGACCGCTGCAAGTGATGCTCCAGCAGAAGAAGATCAAAGCGCGGAGGAAAAAGCGTAAGGAGTTGTTCGGAGGACAGATGTGCTTCATGGGGCTGCTGCTGCTGGCGGTGTCCGGCTTGTCCAGTTTGGCAGAGAATTCCGGTGAGTTTCGGTTCAGGATTTGTCAGGAATGTGTGTTTGTGAAGGCGGAGGGGGGTAATGGAAAGTTTTACGGGAGAATCGTACTCGCACTCTAAACTGTTTTAGTTAGAGAACCGGACTCTGCACTGAGTTAAAGGGAAACATGCAGAATCACACTCTGAACTGTTCAATAATGTATGGTTCTCTAAAACTGTTAAACTTTACAGAATTGCATGACTGTTTTAGAAAATCATGTTCGCACTTTTTAAAGAGTCATATACTAACAGCTTTAGAGATGCGTACATTACAACTGTTAACTATTTAAAGAATCGTAATCACATGCAGTAATTAACAGTTTCAGAGAACTGTTTACTAACACTATAAACTGTTTAGAGAGTAAAACTTGACTGTTAGAGAACTGTAAACCATAACCGTTATAGACAACTGCACTCAAGACAATGAACAGTTTTACACAGACATACTTGTTAACAATTATTATTATTGTTATAAAGAACTGTACTCACAATGTTAACCATTTCAATGACTAAAATGGTACTAAAATGTATTAGAGATATGTAGTTATTGTTAACTATATTACAATATTAACTGCTTTGGGGAACCATAAAAGCACTAGAGAACTTAACTGTTTAAGTGAACAATGCTCTACAATTAATCATTGTAGAGAACTCAAACTGTTAGAGAACTCATTAACAGCCATACTCACACTATTAACCATTTCAGAGAGGTGTACTTGAGACCGCTTAAGTGCACCGTGATAATGCTAGAGAACTTAACTGTTTAAGTGAACAATACTCTACAAATAACTATTATAAACAGCCATACTCACTCTATTAATCATTATAGAATGGTGTACTTACATCTGTTAACTATTTTAAAGAACCATTTTCAAAAAATTAACTGTTTTGGAGAACCATACTAGCACTCTAATCAGTTTTTGAGAACTGTTAACCATTTAAGTGAACCGTACTCCACAGTTAACTGATGTAGACAGTTGAACTTACACTATTAACCACAGAGAGGTGTACTTACAGCCGTAAACTATTTTAAAGAGCCATACTCATAATATAAACCGTTACAGAGAATCATATTGTCACTATGAACCGTTTAAGCCATACTCTCACAATGAATTCTGAGACATCCATGTACTCACGTTATTTATTGTTTTAGATAATACTCATACTTACACTGTTAACTGTTTAATTTCACCATGATTTAGATTCATTTCCATTACAATTATGACCTTGGTAGTGTTACTCGTGGTGTTGATGTAGTGAGTGGATTGCTCTGAACTCCTGTCTTTAATATAGGCAAGGCAGTTTTCCCCTGCAATGCTAATAAACCCTGTGGTGGTTTATCTACTGATTCACATGCATTGAAAGAGTTAATTAGGACTGAACATAAATTATTGTTAACTGACACAGGGATCCCTGATGATCAGAATCATCTACTTAGATAATAACATTATGTGCGTCACTAATTAAAACTTAAAACTTGAGCCAGGATGATGTGGCAGATGCTCTCAGAGACAGTAACAGTTTCTGTACCTATTTTCTCAGGCTAACATGTTAAAAGCACTTTATCACTCATGTTTACGTTATAGCGGCGAGAAATAGCACGGTTTCTCCTTAAAAGTTAGCAAATATTAGCATAGAGGCTTTTCTTATCAGCTTGTCCAGATTTGTCTGCTCCCTCATCCACGATACCATGCGATCTGAATCCATCCACATATAATACACTCCATCTGGCTGTTCGTATCTTTGCAACGCAGCACAAAAATAAAGACTCTTTATAATAATCTTACTATTAAATGATTCTCTTTAAAAGCCATTCAGTGTTTGTGCATCTGTCGTAGTACCCTGACATCATACAAAACAAAAGATGTTTTCGTATAATGCTCTGCATGTTCACTTAAGGGCACCGTATTTGTAGATAATCTTGTTGTATAACATAATTCCCACAGCTGTGTACATTGAATTAAGGCTGTTGGATGTAATGGATAGAGTACTGTATTTTATTTACATATACAATGTTTTAATATATAGGATGATGCTTGCAAATTCCAGGAGGGAAAGCAAATGAAGAGAAGTGTAGAAAGCAAAGAGGTGGATTTGGAGGGAGGAATAGGCAATGGTGAAGGCAGGGAGAGCTGTGCCGAGAACCTGCCTGCCAGCAGAGACACTGATATGAAGTGACTGCTCTGTCAGTTGCTGACTAGCTCTGACAGACATGCTGCTTGCATCTGGGCCAGCAAGTCAGGCCTCTGAGCTTCTTTATTGTTTTCTGAGGTTATTTATTTATTTATTTGTCCTTTCTTTTCATCATTTCTCTTGTCCCCCATTTTCTTTCTGTCTTGCTCTGTGTTTTTCACTACCCTTATCTCTCTTTTGCAGTATTTGGACAGGATTAGTTTTTCAAACGGCTGGAGTAAAATTATTAACAGGGGACATCTGTGATGTCATGTACTGATTTGGACGGGATTTGGATCTCTGTAGTTTTGGATTTCTGTCATTTTACCCAGATAAAGTAAAAAAAAAAGAAGGTCTAAATCCATAATGAAGGTGCGCCAGGTAGTGATATACTGTAGCTCTAGTTACGATATTAGACAAATGTCATATAAATAATTATTTTTATTAATAAATGAAAAGAAGCCAAAATATAATATATACCGTAGTAAACAGATTAAACTCACAATCCTTGTGAGCCTAGATGCTCTAGGTACCTCATGTTCATGCATGGCATGCTCTTATCTGGAAGATGGACAGAGAAAGAAAGGGTGAAAGAAATAAAAATGGACAGTGTGTTAGATCTTCCTAGTTCCTATTGTCTTGGATTATTTTGGACAATACTAGAAAATGGTTTGGCATGTTTTGGCTCAAATTTCGCAACACATTCTCTAACAGGTTTAAGAAATGCACAGCACTGGATAAACCTGATGTCTTTAAGATCAATAGTTTTCCTCAGTTGCAGTCCCAGTTTCTGGCTGTTGTGTAATGTTTGTGATCCCTTATTAGTTTATGCTGTTTTTAGGGACATATTTATCAAAAATAGAAATTTCTACTTTTGTCCCTAATTTTTTTTTTTTTTTTTTTTTTTTTTTAATTTTTTTTTTTTTTTTTTTTTTTTTTTGCCATTTTTTAAAGAAGGACAGCACAAGCAAAATATTTTACAAAAAAACGTGTCAGGGTATAAATTTTAAAAGAATAGAACTACTGTCAAAAACTTTGTATCAGTTCCTGGTTGTCAAACGTTAAATGCATAGATATAAAATTAAGGTATAGTCTGTACTTGACTCAGTATTTTAGATGATTCCATCTTTCACTTGCATGTCCTTGACATTGATTCACATCACTGAATCTTCAATCCTTCTAAAAAAAAAAAAAGTTATTTCAGCTTAAAAAGGTAAGTGCTCGTGCTGCCTTAATATTTTGAGTTTAGTCAACTTGAAATGTTGAGTTGTACTGTACTGTACTATGTGACAACTTAGATATTTGAGTTGAGTAAACTTAAAATTTTAAGGCAGCACGAACACTTACCTTTTTAAGTTGAAATAACTTTTCTTTTCTTTTTTTGAACATGGAACTATGGCCAATAGAACACCTGAAAAGACTCTGGTTCTCAGCAGAAAGACTGAATTAAGTTCAAATGAATGAAAGTCATTGCGGCGTGATAGACTTCCACAGGTGTCTTTACATGTATGAATGCAAGGCTTCAATTTGAAACAGTACATTATCACTCTAATCTGTGCCTAGAAGGTCATCTCTTTGTCCTTCTTCCTCTTTGTTACTTTTTCTTGTGTGAATCAGAGCTCAATTACACTTTTTAGTTACCCTATCAAGCCAGTGCTGTTTTGTCTCTAAATCTTGCAATCATTAATCATGTACATTTTAAACATTAGTTTTTCTGTGGTGTATTGAATGTTTTTGTAGCAAATTTTGTGTCAGCTGGCTGACATACACATGAAGCTGCAAGAACAACTTGTCAGATGCATCAGTTTGAATGAGCTGAAAATAATATGCAAATCACATTGTTCCCCATTAAAAGTGTATTTATGAAATGATATGTGTTGTAGAGTTATATAGCTGTATAAAGAACGATGCATTATGATTTTTAAGATTTTTACATGCCAAAAAGTACATAAACATAAATATTAATTTTAAAAATAAAATAAACAATACAAAAATAAATTTTATGGCGGGGCCCATGAAAATATTGGTACGTCAAATACAAATTGGATCTACTGTCCAACCACCTATGTTGTTTGGCCCTATGAATGGAACTGATGCTGTCATAAATATATCATCCATTTTCTGTCTGTCGTTTCTTACACAAGCACTAACTTTATAGGCATGGCATGCACGCTTTTCCCCTAACATTAATTCTTACAGTCTTAGCCCTTGATGAAAGCTCTAAAATGTAGTGTAGATAATGTCTCCATTCTATAGGTGACCTGGCTGCTTAATTGATTTTGCTTTCCTGGTAGGGTTACTTCTTGTTGTTCTTAACTCTCTCTCTCATTCTCTTCTGACCAGCTCATTTATCATGTACTCTGGCCCATACCTTGCCTAGTCTCTATTTGGAGCAGAGCAGTTCATTATTTTAGCTAGTTTTACACCACGCTGGGCCACAAGCCTGACAGCAAGCTAGTCCCAGATGGATGACTTGAGATGGATCAGTGCCATAATTGTAAGTCTATACTGCACAGACAAATTGAAGGTTTAGAATATTTGTGAAATGTCAGAGGTCTAACAGTGTTCAGGTTACAGATTTGTGGCCATTGAAGCCCATGCACAGGTTATTAGGTGTCACTGTAACAAAGGTGTAAATTAAGTCTTCAAGGGGTATTAGGACCATATCGGTTATCATGCGGTCTTTGATTTATTGGTATTAGTCAGTAATGGATATATTTATCATCTGGTATCAGATATTTAATTTTGAATGCTCCTTTCCACTTATTTTTTAGATCTCAGTTTACTTTTGCCAACATCTATTTTAAAGGGATAGTGCTGCATTACATATGTTGTACAGTCATTGTGATATCCTCTGACAAAATTTTCTGTTAGCTTTAAGATATACTGACTCTGTGCTTTAGCTTTCAGTTGAGCTGATGAATGCAGCCAATGATGTTGTTGTCTGGTGCACCTTTGCCTACAAAAGCCATGCTTACAGACCAAACCAGTCTCTCTCTAAACGCCTTTGACAGCAACTCATTCACAATTCTGTTTGAATCATGGGTTTACGCGTTAAAGCAGAGTCCTGACGCTAAATATACGCAGCACAGGCTGTCGTTTCTGCAGAATTTCTGAGATGTATTCACAGTGAATAAAAATCATCCAGTCATTTGATCAAGTGTGAAGAGCAAATAATGGCTCATCTTTCAGTACATCACAGTTGGCAATTAAGCTCTCCGTTCAAACACTGATTACAAAAATCAACTCAACACAGTCTAAATGTACAGCAGGAGACTCAGTAAAGTGAATCAAGCTTAAAGAGGCACTGCACATATTTTGAAGCCTAAAATATACATTTTTTTGCTCTCTCATTTTTAACATGATTGATAAATGCAAACTTTAGTTCCTGTTATTTCTCAGTAGTTGGTTAACATCGTGAGAAATTCTTGTCCTTTAATATCATGCAAAATCAACACAGATGTTTTGTAGAGGATCAACAAAGTAAACAATATACACAGTAACCCCAAGAGTATTTGCACATGGAAGCCACAGTTAAAAATGTGTGAATGTCATTTCATTTTATAACAAAATGTCAAAATAAAAGTGGCATTTATTTGTAAAGAAAGATAGCACAAGCTCACTTCACAAGTGAAATACTTAAAAAGGCAAACTCTAGCATCATTTGTTAGCAGATGCCACCTGGTTTGATATTTTGAGTCTAATTATATGAAATTCCAACATTAAGTGTGCCCTACATATCCAAAAGTGTCCATATGTGGCAAATGTATATTGCAGCATCAGAATGATGAAGTGACATTGTTACTGACTGTGCTGAGCTGTTTACAGAAATTAACATAAACCTTAAACAAGATGTCTGTGATGGGCTCTTGAGCTGGACTAAACATATAATCAGAATGAATAGAAATAAAGGTGGAGATGAAGTGGTGCAAGGATGACAGAAGAATTATCACAAGTGTGTGTGGTCAGCAGCCATTTCTATTACGGAGTGTCTATTTACACTAAGTGCAAATAGCCCACCTTGTTGGCAAAGGCTATTTACATTAACGCCGCCCACCAACGTGTGATTGGAATAGTCAACACTGTAAAAAGACACCTCCTTTGCATCAGTTTCAGTGGTGTAGATGGTAAGGAGCGTGCTTTTTGACGCGATCGACCCGAGTTCGAACCCGCCTTTTGCCAAACTTTTTTTCTCCCTTTTCAAATCTCATATCACATCGGAAAGGCATTTATTTTCAATAAAAATGAAGGAAATAATCAAAAAGTTGAAAATAAAGTATCGGGTAGGGTTAGTGTAGGTGTAGGGAGGGCTTTATTGTCCCAATAAGGTGACATCCATTTAATAATTTGAATTAAAACTATAATTTACATTCAATACGTTATTATTGCGTACTGTTTTATAATGTACTACAATACTGAGGTGCAGATAATTTCCACTATTTGCAATAAGTTGTATATAAATAGCAGAAAATCTTGCTATTTTAACAGTGTAAATAGAATCTATAGCTATTTGTACTTAGTGTAAATAGCATATTGTTAAAAATACTGCTATTTTCACTTAGTGTAAATAGAATCCATTGCTATTTGCACTTAGTGTAAATAGTATCTATCGCTAAGAAAATATGCTATTTGCACTTAGTGTAAATAGCATCTAATGCTATTTGCACTTAGTGTAAATAGCATCTATCGCTATTTACAGTTAGTACAAATAGCCGCTGCCTTTATATTATACTTGTGTTGTGACTGGCAGGATAAGATAAACATGCTCTAAACTTTCATTAAGACGTTCATAGAGAGAAATCATCAATCAGTTCTTCATCATTATGTTCACATATTACTCCATTCATGCTTATATTAAAAAAATAGGGCAGAATGTACTGAATTAAAATGAAGAAATCTTTCCATAATGACTTTTTAAATTTTGTACTTCATTGCATTGGGTTTTACAGTTAACGTAAATGTCCATTAAATTAATGGATAATGTCCTGGCAGAAAATTACAGTATTTTGTTTTTTTTTTGGTTTGTTTTTTTGGTTTGTTTGTTTTAATACAGTGTACACTGTGTAGTGAATCAAAATGTAATGCATGCTTAAATAAACTGTCCAGTGATTGCTTGTATAGCACGGGTAGCACTGTGTAATTGATGTTGAAGACAATTCCATGGTAAATTTACTGAATCCAGGAGTCTTGGAGTCTAATGAAAGGATATTTAGCAAGTAAAAATGTACAGCAGGACTTAGTGGTTGTGAATTGATTGTATTGTGAAAAGTCAATGTTACGTACCAGAATGGAGCCAGACCTGAACATGAGTTTCCTATAATAATGGCTAAATAGCTATTTTGATTAGCATTATCCAATAACATTTGCAGCCTCAGTGACATTAGCAGAAAGAGAAAGTCATTTCAGAGTAAGAGCAAGTTATTGTATTTTGTCATTATAATTTAAAAAAAAAAAATTAAATATTTTTTATTTAATTAAAGATAAGGATAATGATGTAATTTGTAATAATCTCAAAGATCTCTTTAAAAGCATGATTTAAAATCAAATCAATGTGAAATCCAATTAGCAACCTGTTTTACTCCTGTAATGTTTTCAGAAAGTAAATATAGTTGATTTTGACTTAATTTGGAGAGTTTGTCAATATCTTGAATAACCCAGAGAAAAATTCTCTGTAGTTTCTCAGTAATTAACAAAAAGGTATTGAATCCCCCAACTGAACGTCCCTAATTAATACAGTGGTTTTATTTTAAGCTAGTGGTCTATTTTGGAATACACAAGACAATTTAGTCAGGACGGAGGCAGCTGCCGCCCTGGAGCGCATGACGCGGTGAAAAGACGATGGAGAGAGAGAAACAGCAAGGGGTTTTCTATCTGCCGGTTCCTCCCAGATCCCTCCACATGCCTCTCCTGGAGCTGCCCTCACGTGTAGCGCAGGTCATTAATTCAGGGAGGAGGGGGTGCCCTACATACCTTTTCTCTCACTATATATATATATAGCATGCTCTAAATGTCCTCATTAGAGGTGTGATTTATGATGCCCCTACACTCCACCTTCTTTATGTTTGTGCTGCGGTAAGAGCGGCTCAGGCCCTGCATTGCATCTGTTTATGGAGTCTGCTAAAGCCAAAACCACTCTGACCGAGTAAATCAAATGCAACGCACAGTTCAGCAGAACACAGCAAGACCACTGAACATCTCGAGGCTCTGGCCAGCCAGTGAGCGAGCAGATGGATTGCACACAGATGTTTGAAATATTTTTGACGTATGGAGATGAAAACCAGCCACACACTGTAGTGTAGCAAGGACAAGCATGTTGTACGGGCACTCTGCAAACCGGGATGACCTGCCAGAAATGTTACGCACTGAAAACAATATGTTCTCAAGTTCACTTTACAGACACTAGTATGCTGATGTTTTTCAGAGTGGGAGATATTAACTGTCAGGGTGGTAACCTTGAGTCCAATGGCCTGTGTGCAGCAGCTCCTATTTGGTGCCATGAGTTGTGAGATGAGCTTCCATCTGTTTGGCCAGACAGAGACAGACCGAGAAGTTGTTCACATGTTTACTGTCTCTATCTGTATTTATTGCAAATGTTATGCAATAGAGAACCATTTGAACATTTGTTGAAGTAACTATCCCTAGCTCTTAGATGGTGTTATGTTCCTGTTCCTGTTTTAACTGTAGTAGCCTGCATTTCAGTGGACATTTTCCATTTTGGGTTCATCTAATAAAGTCTCAGGCGTCAAATATCTAAAAAAAAAAAAATTGCATTTCAAAAAATATATGTATGAAGATGATATGTGAAGTCACCTATGCTCACCAAGGCTGCAGTTATTTGATCAAAAATACAATAAAAACAGCAATATTGTGAAATAGTATCATAATTTTAAATGTAATTTATTCCTGTGATGCAAAGCTGAATTTTCAGCAGTTTTTTATTACTTCAGTCTTTAGTGGCACACGATCCTTCAGAAATCATTCTAATGTGCTGATTTGGTGCTCAAGAAACATTTCTTCTTATTATTTTTATTATTATTTTCAAACATCCTTAAAAGCTTGTACATTTTTTTTTTTTTTTTTTACAAATACTGTAGATTTACAGTACAGTACTGAAATACTGTAGATAAGATTTTTTGAAGAGGATATATCATCAATTAAATTTGTTTTACAAAATTTGATCAATGCAGTAAGATAAAATAAACTTAATCCACAATATATTCTCTGAAAACGAGTCTTATTGTCTTACACAATTTTGTATAATTTCTCTTGCTTTAAGGATATTTTTTCTGGAGAACGAGACAAACCAATGAAATGTGTCTTTGAGCATTGAATTTGTTGACATAGCAACCTATCCCTTACCAAAATGAAGTATACTTCAAGTTTGTTTTATTAAGTATACTTAAGTAAAGTTCAAGTATATTTTTAAATATACTTTATGTAGTAAGTATACAAATATCAGTGTACTAGTAGTATACATGTAAGTGTACTATTTGAATCCTCCTTGGGACTAAATTGGCCCACTTTCTAGTATATAAAAGTATACTTTTAAGTATACTTTAAGTATACCAGTAGTAAACTGAGTACACAACTAGTTTACATCTATGTTTTTAGTTTGTACTGAACTACACTAAAAGTGAACTTACAGATATGATAGTTTACTAATTAAATACTTGTAGCATTTAGTACACTTTGAAGTATAGTCTCAGTAAACTATTTTAGTAATTTTATACTGCAAGTATACTCGTAGTTTCATAAATAAAAAAAATAAAGAAATAAACAACATTTTGAACAAAAAGCTGAAAAAAGACTATGAATTGGATTCAGAATGATAATCAAAACGTATATGGAATCGATCAACTCCCCAGTCATTATTACCTCTTCCTGGGTCATTTTATTCCATAACGTTACACAGTTTTGATGCTTTTTTATGTCTGATGATTGTGTGAGATTAGGTGTGGAAGCATCTGTTGTTTCAGTTTCTTCTTCGCTTGTGTTTTGGAAATTCTGTACAGAAGATGTGTAATAGTGCCCCCTACCATATAACAATGAAAATATGGATTCTTAGAGCACAAGTATAGCTTAAATATATTTAGACTTTTTCTAAGTATAAGTCAAGTATATTTAAATGTCATTTTAAGTATATTTCTGAGAAGTACATAAAAAGTAGACAAAGTATACTTTCCTATTTTTTGTTTAAAAGAAGTATGCTAATAGCACACTTGAATAAACATCTTTTTCGTAAGGGATATTATGCTGCTTTTCATATCTCTCAAAATATTTGTCATTATGATAGTTGAACACTGACTTGTCATTGGTGTCAACAAAGTGTTGCTGTAATCTGAGTTCTAAGTGTTCTGAGTGATGATACAGCACATTTCAAATAGCTAAACAGCTCCGCTGTCAGCAATTAGCATGGAACCCCAGCATGCGCTGTGAGTGCTAGCACATTCATATAGCCTTTCACCTGCACTAAGAGGGGAAGCAGAACTGATTAGCTTTTTAATTGTCTGATTTAGATCAATCGTGAGTAGACTACCATGCGGTGTAGTGCAAATTACGAGTAAGGATATGAGAAGGTAGCTCATTACTTTTCACACAGGATTACCTTTAATTCAAATAAGCATTTCTGCTCTGCAAAAAAGACAAATATGCTTGAGATATTAAAATCCACTATGAAAGAATAATGAGTTCTAAGCCTTTAATCTTTTGACTGCTTTGAATTTATATAAGCCTTTGTTTGATATTCTGTCTGATTACATAAAGCTGCAGTTGAAACATATTTGAAGGTGGTATGTTGGTTTGTAATGTAACCTGCTGAGGAACTGACAAGAGATATTTTGGTTGAGTTGGTGATGTTTGTGATTGTCCCAAGGTGTCTGTATGGGAGGGTGGCCAAAACAAACCATTACCCCAAAAGAGCAATGTCTGAGTTGGATAAAACACAGAAGAATCAGGCTCAGCTGTGATGCAGGAAGAGATTTTGTGGTCCAGTGCCACCAAGACAAATTTTGGAAGCCAAATTCGATGATATTTTGTGTGGCACTAATGTAACACTCCTTTTGCCTCAAAAATACTGTTAAATATGGTGCTATCATCAGTAGGACTGCTTTTCATCATCAGGGACTTGACATCTTGTTAAAATAGAAGAATGTGTCATCTAACTAACCCCAACAACCTTCAGTAAATCTCTAAAATGAAACAAAATTGTGAAAGAATAGGCCTGAACTGTGTATGAAGTTGGTAAATACTTTGCTTCACAATGTGGCAGTTGAAATATATTGAAATTTGGAGATTGTAGATAAAATGGTATGGTTAAAATAAATAGGATAGATATGATGATATTGTGTCCTATGGAGTATGATTGACAACCTAACTGTGGGAGTTTATTAACACTATTTGTGATCTGGGTCATTTTAAATTATACTGATTGGTGAAGTGATTATTGTATGTGCTAAAAATGAATTTTTAAAAATGACTGTAACTATAGCAGTGCGCATTGATGTGTAAAGCTATTTTCAAATTATTATTTGAAACTGTTTAATTGCTCAAAACTGTATAATTATGCTGGTTTTGGGTTTACCTGGCTCTAACTGGAGTTAATGTTAATGAGAGGAGCTAAAAACATCAAAATTAAAATATTCAAAATGTGGCTAAATTAGTAGACCTCATTGCTCAACTTGACTAGTCAGCCTTTGAGAGCTTTTCACTGCTATTCTATGTCCATTTTTGTGATTTAATATGCATTTAGTATGATTTAGTAGTGATGCTGGACTTAGTGATGCCCCAGAAACCATCTCTCTCACTGGTTTACCCAGAGTCTCAAAGCTTCCTGACTGCCCCTCCAGTCCTTTGAAGATTGATTGATGGAGATGAGGCTCTTGTCCAGCTCTTCTGGCTGACAGAAGACATGCACAGCAGGAGCCGCACCACCAGCAGTCACTAATGAGACTATTAATGGCCTGTCACATCCATAAACGACCCATTACTGATACCCAATCACTGACTTCATATATAACCACCATAGATTCACTCCTGATGGTTTGTTTAATCATTCACCCGATAGTATGATCATTAACTATACTGTACAATTCTCAGACAGGTCCGTTCCCATGCTTTTCTTAAGACCCAATATTTTCAACACTCAAGAAAGTCCATATGGAGATTATAGGTACTGATTCTCTATTAAAGGATTCTAATAAAAGGTGTAAACTTTTAATTAATACCATGGACCCACAAATACGATGATCTCCTTGAGATTTAGCGTCTCCCTAAAATAAATAAATAAAAGAAATATTTTAAAAGAAATAATGTGATATCATAAAGACAATACATTATTATTAGAAATGGAAATATATAGAAATGGTTATTAAACATTTGGATTTTTTTCTTACATTTTATATATATAATATTACATTTATTAATAATTCTATATTTAATTATGAGTAATTTTGTATATTTATTTTTTTATTTATTTAATATCTATTTTTCCTGTTATTTTCTGCTGACTCCCTAATGGTCCCTTGGGGTCTCTGTTCCCCATCCAAGCAGATATTTGCCTTCTGTTACGTCACTAATGTAATACAGTGTTTCCACAACACCTTAAATTCTACCTTGCTTTTCTCATGGTTTGTTTGTACCTCTCCTCTCTCCCTAACTTTGTTTGACTAGTACTGTCCCATATTCAAGTTTTCGCCTAATGAAGATAAACTAGGTAATTATGGTTTTGGCAGAGTGGAAGTATGCAGTGTTATATTTATCCATTTTGACAGTATGAGGTCGGATGTGTAAGGGCACTCTGAATCTATAGGATAGAATTTCCCGGGTAGTTCCTCTTCGTAACAGCTGCTATCTGGGACAGTCTTCTGTGGGACAGGTCCTCAGGTGATGTGCTGCAGATGTGGCTAGATAGAGCAATCTATTTTCTCTTTGACA
>JAFVLL020007996.1:0-14159 GCA_021397915.2 Tor tambroides | reverse complement strand
TGGAAGACAGGCTCCGTCAATTCAAGGAATGTGTTGTCCTGTTAGGCTGGGTGTGTGTGACGGACTTTTTTGGCTCTAAAGTTCTACAATATATATATTCTCCAGTTTTCAGTGTCACATGATTCTTCAGAAATCATTCTAATATGCTGATTATATGCTTTTTATATAGCAAGTACAGATCTCTAGCAATAATGAATTATTTCTCCTTGGCAACTATTAATCTCTATCAACTCTCATATGACTTGATATTACACCCTATATAATACAGATCCTAATGTATTGCATCCTCTCTGGTAGACAGAGTAGGCTACATATATAGATGTCATGTTGATGAGACCTTACTATATCGTACTAAAGCACATGTGCATGTTACACCCAATATTTTTTCCTACACAGTCTCCGCCAATGGCAGAAACCAGATGGTAGGCTAAGACAAGCCTAGCGTAGCTGTCAGCTGTGAGCAGCGAGCTAGCTAGCAAAGGGTACTGCCATATGATTTTGAAGCACAGAGACCCTACGGATCTACCACATCCAGCTGCCGCTGCTTCACGCTGCTAATTAGATTAGTTGTGCAGACACTAATACAGCACCTCGGGCCAAGAAACTTGAACATGCTGTCTATTCACAGCCAACAAACCTCTGACTTTCCAGGACAAGAGCCGGATGGTAACCCTGGGTGGGGAAGGCTCCCAGTAAACAACTGGTGACAGATTTTTGCATGGTCAGGCAGATTTCTGAGTTAGCGATCAGTTCTGACCCTCAGCCGCAGGCATGAAGGCCATCTGGAGAGGGAGTTACATTAGCAATGGTAGGAGATAGACTTCCTGATCTGTCACTCTGCATTAGATTACCGTCTTTAGTGCCCCGAACCAGAGGAGGTTAATCAAAGGGATTTGTAAAAAGATGCTTGATTCAAGAAGATAGTAATTTCTGCTAGAATGAGTATTGCTTTAGTTTAGTTCCCCTTGCTGCTTGGTCTGGTTTCAAATGTTTAATCACAGCAAGGCAAGGCTATTTTTTTTACAAGGCTATTTTTTCAAGCAAACCACAGAAATGCTCTACTTAACTATGCAACTACAAACAGTTCTAAATTAATTAATTAATTAATTAATCACTCAGAAAAACAAACATGCATACAAAGTATTCAACTCCTGCTTAAGTGTTAATGTTTTCAACGATTTATCATAAAAGTAAAAATATTAAAATATAATTCAAATATTTTTATGCAAAGACATTTAATTTTTTTTTTAATTTATATACTAAATCTAAAAAAGACAAAATTATTGAAAAACATAATATACAATAAATAAATATTTAATAATATTTTATTGTAATATATAACATTAAATTATAATTTCTAAAATATTCTTATGTAAAATATGAAAAAATCTACAAATTAAATAAAAACATTTAATTAAAAATGAAAGTCAGCATTTAGTATTTTCATTTTTCTTTGATATATAAATCTAAGAATGACATTTTAAAAAGTTGTACACTAAATTACAAAAAGACAAAATATAATTTACCTAAATACAAATTATTTTAAAACTCATTCTTCTTTGATTTATGTATAACGGGCTTCTAAATAAATATGTAAATTAGTTAGTACTTTTTACAGGAACTGTAAGTATTGTTAGCATATGAGGGCCCAAGTATGTCATTTTGATTTTGCTAGCTGGGAGAGCAACGGCTCCTGGGGCAGAGGCACGTGGCAGAGCGCAGAAGCAGGGATGCTGGGAGCTGGATGTCACAGCACAGACCGTGTTGTTCCCAAACACACCAGCCACCCACAGCGCTAATGCAGCCTGATGGCTTGAATGCCAGGAAAAGGTTACACTCACAGTTTAAGGCACGCCAGCATTGCACTGCAAATGCTTAGCCAGGCATGTGTGCCGGATGAGACAGATGTACAAGTCAGCATGCAGAAAGTGTCAACCACCACAGCGTGAGAGAAAGGCTGAAATATGTACTGTACAGAAAGAGGAAAGAGGAAAGGACTCACTCCATGTGTGAAATGCTTAACTCCTACACTGCTACAATGTGTTTATGAAACCAGGAAGCAGAAAAGAACAACTTGAAGTGGATCTAACCACATATATTGTGGTGAGGAAGTATAACGATACATCACAAAAGCCATCGGGATGCCAGATGCGTTCAGATAAAGTTCAAGAGCAATGAAAATGAGGGAACATATGTATGCAATTTACAAGGCAGGCTTCCTGAGTGTTTATTTTAAAGGAAGAGAGAGCTTGTTGCTCCTGGGATACGCTCGCATGTGTCATCCGAAAGGACATAACGGATAAAGCATAGACATCAGGGCCGTGACAGATGGAATGCAGCATTGATGCCGCCTGTGAAGGAGTCCTGGGGTTTGACCGTGCTGCTGTGTGATGGAGGAACATGGAAGATCATTTTACACGTCAGGAAACAGTTCCTCATGTATCATAATGAGGCAACGAGGTTGCAGGGGAATGACGTGACAGTCTGTGCTGAACCAGAGAATCCACATTAAAGTGCATGAAAGCATTAGAGTCACAGTGCATGCTAACTGCAGACAGATGCCAAAGTCAGTCCTATGTGAATTTTAGAATTCTCTCAGCGCTCTGGTTGGGTCAAACTGGACTGGAACTCTTAAAGGTGCTGTAGGCCTATGTAAGTTTTTGACTCTATAATATGTTCCTGTTGGTGTTGTCAATCTGGCAACCTGCGTGTGCGTCAAGTCTGAGGAGGAGGGGCCGGGTTAGAAAAAACGGGTGAAAAAAAACCCTCTCCAATATTTTGAATTTGTACTGCAATACCTAGTTCAAGCACTAGGTCAATCCTACATACAGCACCTTTAAGTCAAAAGCAACAATTGTACCACTGGCCAACACATAATTAATTGTGTGGAAGTGCTTAAGTCCAACTAAAGATATACTGAAGTATATTTGATTGTGCTTAAGTGGAACTAGTACACAGGTACAGGTACTCTTTAAATATCTTGCATTTAAAGACCAATGTTGTTTAAAGTTCATATAATCCTCATCAATAGTGACATTAAAATACATTTTAGGCTTAATATTAAGAAAAATGCATTGTGCACAAGTAGTACTCCAAATAAAGTTAAATTATAATTTTATATCAGTAAGTCTCAAGTGATATGTACCAAATAAATGTATTGTGTATATATATATATATATATATATATAAACATCCAAATTAAAATTTGATTTTTCAACAAATGTTTTGTTAATGATTTTCAGCTTAAAAGTAATCAAATTGCTTAAAATAATTAAATCAGGAGTTTTTCAATAACCAAAGAATATGTGAAAGCAATGAAATTCTGGGCAAATGATAAATAGCTGGCTGTCTTAAATTTGTTGACATGGTTAGATTCAATAAAATATGGAATCTAGAATACTGTATTTTTTTTCTTCATTTATTAAGTTAAACACTAATGAAACATTCATATTTCAATTATGATATTAGACATCATATAATAAAATACATTTATTGTTAGTCATTTAAAGCCATATGTAATATAAAGTTATTACTACTCCCTCAATCAGTGCTTTCAGAATCTGCTTATTTTTCATTTTTCTGTATTTTTAAAATGATCATTTTAATGACACTGTATTTATTGAAAAGGTGTTTTTGTCAAATAAACATAAGGTTAACCTTTGTTGAAGTGATTATTTTAAACACATGTATTAAATTGTAAAACGACTGTTATTTGTATGCTTGTATTACCTATTAAATAAAACACACACACACACACAGAGTCTGGTTTGCTATCCTTGTGGGGACTCTCCATAGGTGTAATGGTTTTTCTGCTGTACAGACCGTATTTTCTATTGCCCTACACCAGGGGTGTCAAACATACGGCCCGCGGGCCGAATACGGCCCACAAAGGTGTCCAATCCGGCCCGCGGGATGATTTGAACAATATAAAATAATAAATAAAACATTCTTTTGAAAAATTAAATAAAACGTTTATTCACTACAATATTTCATTTTTAAGTTAAAGCGGAACAAATGTCTTTGTTATTTGCGTAGAATGTTACGCCTCGGGAGTCGGGACACCTACACACGCATGTTTTAAAAGGCGGTGCCAGAATCTTGAGCAGTACGATGATAATAAGATGATAGCTGCGTTGTAACTAGGGTGACCACCTGGCAATAGATATTGCGGGACATATATGTGATTTTGCGGGACATGTGTGAGACGGATACATTTACTACTGTTATGCTATGTAAATACTGATTTACATTCGTTGTCATACGCGCTTATTTATGTTTCTGAGCGCGCACATGTAAAAGCGCATCCGTTTTGTGTGAGAGTGAAGAGAATCCACCTGCGAGAGAAGAGATTTGTGCTCGCGCATTTTGATGTGGCCTCGCATTACAATAATGCGCTCTGGACATTGTCATTAAACCAGACCACGAAACCGCCTCAAAAACGAACTATTAAAATAAGAAGAAAGTTGTGTCTAAAAGCTGCACACGATTTTTTTTTTAATTGGTTAAAATGAATGAAGTCTCATTGTTGCTTTTCTGTGTGCGCTGCGACCACTTCCGTCAGTGGTGTAAGCAGTGAGTTTGCATCACTTTGCGCCCGGCTAAAGCTGTACGCCAAAAAGAATAAATAAACTTTTTTTTTTTTTTCTGAGGCAAAAAAAAAAGAACGTATGTACGTTTTTTCTCAATATGATAATTAAAAACCAACAGACTGATGAAAATGCGGGACATTTTTCTCAATATGCGACGTGCGGGACAAAGGTGAAAATGCTGTACGGTACAACGCCGCCAGGACCCTTGTTGTAACTGATGCTTATTTGGAAAGTTACTTGTGATTTTAAACATGTCTAGAATAAAAAAAATGACTGAAGTGTGGACTCACTATTTGAGGAGAAATTGAAAGAAAGGTTCTGTGATCTCAACAGACACGGACATTATGTTTAATCGCAACCCGTTGCTGTGGTAAAAATGTGCAATATTAAATGACACTGCAGTGCACCGGACAGCTTAGCTTGGAAAAAGTAAAATGAGCTAGGGCTGTGCGTGTTGTATCTTGTAGGCTACTACTGAACTGTTGTTTTAATGGTGTGGGCTGACATTTTGTAACTTTGCAAGTGCACTGGACTTTTCAGTGCGGGTGAAAGAACAATCAGAATACAGTTATAATATAATTCAAGATATGGAGGCAAAAATGCCCTGTAAGGTCTTTAAATATTATGTCATGATTGTTAACGTTAACTATAATAAAGTGTTGCTTTCCTGAATATCAGCACGATCGCAAATTGATTGATTGTATACAACAGCTCAACAAACAATATGCTAGTAGTAAAGCGTGTTTATGTTTTAGTCACAATACTATCTGTTTATCTCTGTCTCGGCAATGAAAATTTTAACAGAGCCAGAGTAAGACCAATTTTTTCGTCTCCGAGCAGCAATGCATGTTTTGTTACTGAGCGAATGTCTTTTTGGTCATCATTTTTAGGTAGATGATTCAGTGGCCATTAGACAATCCCTGCATCCCAATGTGCATACTATGCACCATATCTGCCCTAAATAGTATTGAAAATTATTAATATCACATAGAATTTAAGATGGATATAGTATGCATTGGGACGCATGCAATCATAACAACCGTTTCTAAACTAATCAAGCGTTTTGAATGAGTCAATGGATCACTCATTAAAGCAGACTTGCTACTACAAGCGGCTTTAGTGTCATTTATTTATCCGCAGCGTATGTAACAAACCATCTCAAAAACACACTAAGCAAAATATGGCAATTATTAATATTTGAAAAAATCAAAATAAAAAATGACATTGTGTATTAATGCACCTAAAATAACATAGCATCATTTTGAAAAAAGTTTCTAGAATTTTTTATAAATTATATTTATGATATGTATGGTGTGTATTTGTAATTGTGAGCAAACTAGGTTTTAACAAAAGGTAATTCGGCCTGCACAAGGGGACATTTTCTTCGATCCAGCCCTCAATCTAAAATGAGTTTGACACCCCTGCCCTACACCAACCCTACACCTAAACCTACCCCTTACAGGAAACTTTCTGCATTTTTAGATTTTCAGAAAACTTCATTCTGTGTGATTTATTAGCTTGCTTACCCGTGGAGACCTCAATTTAGGTCCCCACCGTGACACAAGTCCCCATGAGTCTGTGTGTATTCAGGTTTAAGTCCCCACCGGGATATAAAAAACAGGTACACAAACACACACACACACACACTGTGCATTATGGTTTTATGTGTCTGCCTCTTGAAAACATTTTCCCCATCTGTGGATGATAGGGGTGCAGAAAATGGATTACTGATTTGCATGACTATGTTCACGCACCTCTGTTTTAGTGAACTCTGAGTATGTGAACTCCACAGTGGGGACAGCAAGTTGACTGGAGAAAAAGCTCAAATCTCCAGGTGTCTGCAATGAGCTGACATTCGAACCAGGACAACCACCTCCTCTGCTGCAGCTCATCGAATGTCTCTGAAAGAAAAATACATGTGCGTCATGACAATTTGTGAAAATATACACCAATCTACAATGCTGGTCAAGGCTATGCTTCTCTCTATTGAACAGATTAACTCGATTAGATTTTCTACAATGATCTTAAATTAATACAGTAATTATATGTGGGGAATGCATTTAAGTAAGGAGCTTTTATTAATATTTTCTCACTATGACATATGTTGAGAGATGAATATGAAAAGTGAATAATGAAAAGGTTTCATGTGGCATGAGAGTTGAGGGTGTTTAAGTATTTCTAATATGTGATGTTCATGAAATATATGCATTACTACTTTCTAAATATGTTTTTTATTATTATTATTGAATAGCTCAGCATCCCACCTGCAGGATTATCCTTGTCTTCAAGAAAATTCATTTCTTTCCATTTAGAGTTCATTAAAGTTTATATAATTTGTAGGTTTTCTCCAGACAACAATAATAATATGCTTTTAAATCTCATTTGCAGTTGCACACAATGCGCATCACTAAAGCCCTGCCTAAACCCTAAACTGCTATTGATTTCTCATTGAGTGGTGGTTTGGATTAATCTGTTTTGGTTGAAACTGGCCCTCGGCTGTTTAATAACCTAAAGCTTTATCTGCATTGATCACAAAACTGCTGCTAAATGAACAGATTCTGTTCTGCTGTACAGAAACTGACATGAGCCATAATATATATTACTGTTTGTCAACATATACAGAAATACGTGCAGCTACGTAAACCTCAAACAAGCGCAAATGATGACTGGCAGGGCCAAAATCAATGTAAATCTATACAAACATTGTTTGAAAGGATACCGCAAGAAAAAAATACAGATTGCTATGTTACAATCAACTGTGACCAACAACAGTCATCAGAATAATTCATATCAGACAAGCCCTGAAAAACAAACATAACAAAACAACTGCAGCTGGCAAATTCTTTTTGTGTATACTGTTTATACACACACACACACATATATATATATATATGTGTGTGTGTAATATATATATATCTTCTCCTCTGTAACTTTTGCTGAAACAAAGAGGCCAGACTTATTGGGTTCTGGGTGTAGAAGTGAGAAGAGATTTTTCAAAGACTTAGAGTAAAATATTTCTGATTAATCTTCGAATACAAAAATGGAAGTTGCCTAAAATATTAATAAATATTTTAAATATTTCAAATAAAAATTAATAAAATTTGACTAATAAATGTATGCATGTCCTTTATTAATTTCTAAAACAATTAATATTTATTTGGAGAAAATATTTATGAGTAAAGGAATGTTGTTTAAATCTGTCTAAAATCTGATTTTAAAAAGAGGATATGTATTACTGTTATCCTAAAGAGTTATTTCTACTTTTAAAACTTTAACAGAGTCAATTGGTTTCAGTAATATTAAAGTTTTTTTTTTTTTTTTACTGTTACCAATTTTTAGGCCATTAGACAAAACATTTTAGTGCACTACTATTTTATGCAGCACTGTCATATTTTGCCCATCTGGGGCAATTAGTTCTGACATTAGAGTTTATTCATGTTTATACACATTCGGTAATTTACTGTAACGTGATTTTCATACTCACTGATTGACATTATACTCTGATTGAATTATCTTGATGAAGAGCTTTCCTCATCAGTTTAGCTTGCATCATTAAAATGCAACCAACCAAAAACAAACAAGCAAAAATAAAATACTTACAACAAACAAAAGGAACAATTTACTGAAGCAGTCAAATAATGTAACTATAGGTCAAAGAAAAAAATCTCTCTGTATTTAATGTAGGAAATTCATTGTTAAATTTTTCTTTTTTATTTATGTATTTATTTATTGGTGGATTTTAGTTCTATCAAGCTTGCAATCATACTTTTATAATATAAACTTTATAATTATTTAAATTAGATGCATGTTCTTGTAAATAACTGTAACTGGAGTTATAATACCTAACAATTATTCATATTCATAAACTTTAGTCTAAGCTTTAGTCTAAACATTTTTTTAAATTTCCATTTATAAATGATATAGGCCACAGGAACTGAAAAGTAAGGGAGGGGGGCACGTAATAAACCGCATTATCAGCTTGACTCATTAATATTAATTATGTGACATGATGATTTGCAAAACAGTCATATATACTCCAGAGACAGTATATAACCCATCTTCTCCCTTGTGTGTCTATTTTTGCACTGTGCATGGATTACTGTAACATTCAGTGCTTCATTCTGAAAAAGTGGACTCCTTCATCTTCATAGGCAGCAAAAGCCATTAAAGTCAAAATTAGCCACAAATTCCTGAGGTAAAATGTGACAGCAGAAACAGCTTGGAAGCGGCAAGAAAGAGGGAGAATAGGTAATTTCTGCACAGCAATTCTTTTTCCCCGTGAGGAGAATCAATATTTAATTTCTCTGTCTGCAATGATAACGAGATGGCAAAATCATTGTTTATATATTTGAGCTTGAATAGACCTGTGGGTAGTGAGGAGAGAGAGAGAGAGTTGCACTGGCAGACAGCCACAGCAAATGAAGCTGCTCGTCCACTCAGCTGATTGCAAGAAAACAGCATTGCCTGCTAAAGACCATTAGCAAATGAGCAGGATTTTACCATGCCATTGTGATCACTGTGATCCAGTGATTGACAACTTCCATATCTAAACACACATAATCACAGGCAGCCAAAGGAAAGGTGCACAACAATTTAGGAAGGACAGTCAGTGGCATGAACAGTGTCTCTTAAACTACAGGCATTTGTCCTGGGGGCTGAATTAGTTGATTTTTTTGTATGTTTTCATAAACAATAATTGTAAATGGAGTTACGATACCTGGCAATTATTCTTATTCATATATTTATGTGTGCGTGTGTGTGTGTGTGTGTGTCCTGTGCTGGCAAAATGAGTCACAATGAGCAAATTTTCAAAAATGAGTTATTTTATTTTATCATATTTCCCATTAAAAGACCATGAAAAATGACTGAGCTACACCCGTTTGAAGTCAACGAAGTCATCAAAGTCAATTCTGAGAAAAATCAAGATGAAGTTTTTTGAAGGTTCCAAAGTAAAAGCAAAAGCACCTAGCAACGTTGCATTGTTTCCTCCACTATATTAATACTCGCAATATAGCCATTTTTTTATTTTATCTTTATTACTACAAATAAGAACAGATGCAAAAAAAAACAAAACAAAACAACAACAACAGAACAAATATAAGAAAGAAACAAATAGGCATAGTGCATTTTTAATTTTACATTTAAACAAAAGCATTCAAGTAAGAAAAACAAATAATCAAATGTAAAAATCACTTCAGTGTGTCCATTACAAATAAACTGATTAATGAAAACTAAAGAGTTTGGTTCTAAAACGAGATAAATGCCTTTTTTTTTTTTTTTTTTTTTTTTAAATTGAGTTCTCACCAAAATCAGTATTGTATCTGGTCAGTATTGAGAAGTCAATTTTAAATTTTACACAAAATGCGATATCCGCTGTGTTATTCTGTCATGTTTTCACCCTATCTTTCCAAACCGCATCAAATGACAGTCTCCCTTCTCTGCAGGGGCCCGTTTCAATAAGGAGGTTCAACCAACTCTGAGTTTAAACTTGAACTCTGAGTTGACTTACTCTGAGATGGGAAACTCTGAGTTTTCGGTTACAGAACAGCTGAATTGTGTTAGTTTACTCAACTCTAAGTAAATTTGACTCTGAGTTAAGCGTGCACCACACGACTATAAGCCATCATCAATAGAGTGCAGATATTCACGATTCACCATAGCAACAGCTCCCTTAAAAAAATATTGGCACTTACTTCCCGTCAATGCAGTAACTTTAATTCTTAATAACTGTCAATAACTTAATAACTGTTATAATATCAAGTGAAAACTGTAAATTATTGAATTAATATTCATTTTAATGGTATCCCATAGCCACAAAAAGGAAAAGACAGAAAAAAGAAACAAGAACGTGGCAGCAGCTAAAAATGAAGTATAAAAACACACTTCAATCAAGGTAAAGCTTTAAACATGAAAGGTTCATGGGTGTGGGCTAAATTACTTTTAGTTTTTTGACATTAAATATCATTTAGTGTCTATTTCAATCTTTTGTGACTTTTTCCATAGTCTAACACTCTTTTCACATAATTAAATATTCTCTAATCCAACCTGTTACATTTCTTAATTAGAATAATAAAATTAACTACTGACTTGTCAACAGCAAGAAGGCAGAGCACCAGCACCACTGACAGATGAAGAGGAGATGGAGTATTGGAATATTTCTAAAATCCAAAAGTAAAAAGAATAACTTTTGCTTTTGTATTAGGAAATAAAGATGACGAAAAAATTGTGAATAATTATTTTATTTAACAGCTGTGGTGGTGGTGGTTACAGCTGGTACTACCCCTCCATCTGGCATCCTTCCATTCCATTCAGTAATCAGTTTCATTTTCAGAAGGTGCGATGGTGGGGATATGCTTGTCATCAATGCATCCAACCACACTGGAAATCCTGAAGGAAATTCTGATTATTGGGTTACTTCCAGAGGTCACAGAAAGATGTTATCAAGTGAAGCGATATTTTATCAGATTAGCCTCATTTAAACAGATTCTACACCACTGATATCTGATCCCTGTGACCTCTTTGATGGATTTATGTCCAGGAAAAAAATCTCAGAAGCGTGAGAGTGATGCACACTTTCCTTAAAATCTGCATACAGGACTTATAATGTGCTCTGCATCTCCGATGTTTGAAAACTACCATTTAAATGGTACCGCTCAAATAAATATATACATGAATGCGGTGTAAAAAAAAATTATAATAAAATAAATAATATAAGGTATTAATTTTGTTTCCACGAAGGGGAAAAAAAATAAAAATAATTTAAGTAATTTTTATTATTTAATTTCCAGAATTATCTGGCAATGGGGTAAGAAATTAAAAATAGCCTATTATTGTTTCCGTTTGCATTAAGATTATTTTCTTACCTATGGAGAACAATTTTATATTTTAACAAATATCTAGATAATTTTTCATCTATAGAAAATGCACCTTAACTTAAAATTTTTAAACATTTGTATGAAATAAGACAAAAATAGTAAACCAATTTTGCAGCGTGAATGAATGAATGAGGTATTAAAGCATCGTTTGCACTTTAAAAAGGGGAGGAGACCGAAAGAAACTCTGGGTTTACCAAGAAAACCTGCTCCCGACCAAGGTTAGGTTCTGGGGTAAGTTACCGCAGTAACTGACTCTGAGTATAAGTTACCTCTCTTTCAGAAACGGGCTTGACTTACCCTGCTTTCCCGGGTTTGACAAACCTCCCATTTTGAAACGGAAAACCCAGAGTTTCCCTCATTTCAGGGTTAACATACTCAGAGTTTTCACTTAACCTCCTTTCTGAAACAGGCCCCTGAATGCGATACATCCACTCAACCAATCACAGTGCACCATTCCACGCATTGTAAACAGTAATGGCAGCGCTTTGAATACACCCGACATCCTAGTTTTCCTCATCTACTTTGTACTTTGTGATCAACAAACAAACAAAAATATTAATAATTTTGATGCCATTGACGAATCTGTTTGTTTCTGCGGTGGGGAAGAAACGTAAGCCATCGAAATCGAATCATTTACACACTGTAAAAAAAAAAAAAAGTTGAGCCAACTTAAAATTTTAAGGTAACCAGCTTCAGCAGATTTTTGAGTTTTCTCAACTTGTTGTTTTAAGTTTATACAACAAAAAGTTGAGAATCTCCTACAAAAATTTGTTGAGAGAACTCAAAAATCTGCTGAAGCTGGTTGCCTAAAAATTTTAAGTTGGCTCAACTGTTTTTTTTTTGTTTTTTTTTACAGTACATGAACAGATTAAGAAGATGAGGCACTCGGGAGGAGGAAAAATGCCGGCTGTTGCTTGTTCTCACAGACAGCATCAAAGTTCTGTCATGCTGACACATTGACCCGAGGGGATCTTTTGAAAAACGTTCAATTGTTTTACTCGAAGTCGAAGAAAACCGAGCAGGGCGAAGCCATTTTGCAGCTGATCGCCATCAAAAACGTTCAGCGGCGACGTCCCAAGGTTGACAACAGGGATATGCAGAAGAATAGGGAGGTCACAAACGAATACCATTTGTTGACTGAAGATCATCCGACAAAGATTCCTGTCTCCAAGGCCAACTTTTGCAGCATTTTGGGTGAGTTTATTTTTGATTTATTAATTATACTATTCATACAGGACTGCCTGCTCTTTAGACGTGTGCATCATTAAACGACACTATGTTGATGTGATTATATGTAGCCTAACACAAGAGGTGTCGTGCAAATTAGTTTTCAAACTTCTTTACAGTTCTATTTTGCACAGATTTTCACAGATATTAGCACTAGCCAACTAAATTAATGTAATAGTGCTGTCAAATGATTAATCACGATTAATCGCATCCAAAATAAAAGTTTTTGTTTACATAATATATGTGTACTGTGTATATTTATTATGTATATATAAATACACACACATACAGTATATATTTTGAAAATATTTACATGTATATGCATTTATATATTTATATTATGTTTTCTATAAATATATTTAATATATAAACAATTTTTTTTCTTAAATATACGTACATTATAAATACATTGTATTTATATATACATAATGTACACAGTATACACACATATATTATGTAAAGAAAAACTTTTATTTCGGATGCGATTAATCGCGATTAATCGTTTGACAGCACTAGAATGTAACATGGCAAAGATGAATGCACTCCATCTTTGATGAATTAATCAAAGCCATTACACTTAATGGAAGTTAAATGTAAGGGAAATGTAATTTTGGAATTTCTGTGGTCTAATGTGATATTGTTGTCCATGTTCTTGTTCATGATGAAATTTTATTTTATTGCTGAAATTAATTTATAGCATTAACAAGATGACCTGTTGAATTCATTTTGGGAGCGATGACTGATTGAATGTATTTTTAGTCCAGTGCATGTATATAAGATTAGTATTGACCAAGTTCAGAGGCTGTCATATGTGGATCAACTTAGTTTGTTGTATATTTTCAATATGAAAAATAACTTTTATATTGATTCAGTGGATTTATTCCATTTTGAAACAAAATAACAATGACAACAACAAAAAACGTGTCATGGATTTACTGCATTTTGGGGAAAATAAATCTTTGAAAATCAAAATCTGGATTTGAATTTTTAATGTTATTATAAGCTATAGATGCAATGTGAAAGTTTGAAATAGAAAATAGTGGTTTTCATCTTGCCACTTTCTTGGTAAAGAAAGATTTTTACTCAAATTAATCAAAATGTATTTACAGTGTTTTGGAACCAAACTCTACACACACAAACACACACACACACACACACACACACACCCCCACCCACACAGACATATTTAGGTTGTATTTTTACCAGTAGTAAACTTAATGTATTTGCCAACCAAGGAAATATGTCACTCAAGACAATAGAATATGAGATATGACTTTGAAGTAAAAAGAAGAAAAATTAAGTTAAATATCCCTTGTTTAGCAGTTTTTACCCGCTCACTTCCAATTATGCTAAAACTATGTAATTTAATTTTGTGTAATGTTAGCCATGAAGTTAGCCTTTGCAGGTGGAGATGACATGCATAGACAGACAGATATCTGACAGACAGACAGACAGACAGACAGACAGA
>JAFVLL020007995.1:0-28649 GCA_021397915.2 Tor tambroides | reverse complement strand
CACCAGCGAAATATGCAGTTTTCCCTCGAGCAGCTTCAACTTGAGGCCAAAGCTTTTTGCGCGTCTCTTTGTCTTTCTCTGTCAGTTCCTCTTCAAACTTTAAACTAATGGGACGAGGATATTCGGAACTCTTATAAGTTTTCAACAGAAGCTCCTTGGTTGATCTCGCTATAAACCTGATGATGACCGGTCGAACTTTTTCTTCGCTTTTCTTCCCGACGCGCTGAACAGTGTTAATATGTTGACGAAAGTCATCTGCAGCCTCCGGAGCCACAGCGCTGCAGATAGCAATCACACGCTCTTTCAGATTCTCTCCTTCTTGTTCTGGTAGACCGTGAAGCCATAGATTCCATTCACCTTTTTTTGCTTTTTCTTCCAGCTCTGGTTTTATTTTGTGTAGATTTTCGGTTAATTCTTTTACTTTTTTTTCCAGCTCTGATATTCTTTTTTGTTGTTTTTCGATTTCTTCATTTTGTTTTTCTTGCAACTCTGAGAGTTTTTTTTTATGTTCTTCGTTCATTTCCTTAATATTCACAATGTCTTTCTTTACATCTTGCATATCTCCTTCGGAGAGAACTCCAGAACGAGGCACAGCAACACAGTCTTTCTCAGAAGCAGATTTTCCTTCATCTGTATTTTCCCGTTGTTCCCTCTTTTCTGCCTGCTGACTCATTCTGGAGAAAGGGTTCCGAGCTAGTTAACTAATTGATCTTTCAGTCGAGGGTATTCTTCATTTAAATTAGACTAAAAGTCTGTTAAATTGTTTAATGCGTGTGGAAAAAAGGAGTACAAACTCTAACCACAAAATCCTCGTCTGAATCAGTTGTGTTGGGCTTGAAGCGGCGCTGCGCAGACCGATCGGTGTCTGAGATCAAAGTACGCGGTGAGAACGATTATTACAGTAGACTTGCTTTGGAATCGCTCTCGCGGTTCTTTAATGTCATTAGGCTCGTTTAAGACACGCCTAGCCTCGCCTGGAATGTAGGCGTCTGCAGTGAGGGGAGGAGTCAAATATGCGCAGTCGAGACAGACAGTTCTGAGCTCTGAAGTAGGCTACCTACCAGATAAGAATCAGAATGAGCTTTATTGCCAGGTATGTTTAAGGGGAATTTGTTTTTATGATAGAAGCTTCCACATTGCAACAGAATGACAGTGACAAGACAAAACACAGATAATAAAAAAGTGAATAGGGAATAACAATATGCAAATTGGCAATATTGTGTGTACATGTATATTACATGAATAGACAATTTTGTATGTACATCTTTGTACAGACTGCAGGCGTCTGGAGGGGATGTAGATGCTTAGAAGAGAGTGGAGATGGGAGGGTGTGGAGTACATGGCTGTTCTGTACTCGAACACCAATGACTTGAACTTGATGCCAGGGCAGAGAGATGAGAAGCGGTGTGACATGGGCTCTCTTGGGCTCATTGAACACATCAGTCGACATGTTTCTCTAAGTGAACACACTATAATAAAGGAAAGGCACTTAAAGCAAAAAAAAAAAAGAAAAAGAAACAGCTAACTAAGAACAAAGAGTCCATTTTTTTATAACTTAAACCACCACGGCAGAGGGCAAGCTAGGCAAGCTTACTGGCCTCCAAGGGTTGCTTGTGAAAATTAGCAAGCTTGATTGGGAGCGTATTGCATTTGAAATCCAACAACAAATTTAAAGGGATGGTTGACTTTATTTTTTTTTTAAGGCTTGTTTGTGTTTAGGGTGTGCAGTCTAACATGTGTTAAAACTTCGTTTAAAAAAACAACAACAAAAAAACCTGTCGAATAGTTGGGCGAGACATCATAGGCAGGTGATGTCACTGACCAGGACACATAAAAGCATGTGTGGTGGAACCGATGTCAGCTTTTTGTCATTCGGCAACCGCCACTCTGTGTTGTGAGTCTTATTTAGTGTTGTCTGTCCCTACACAAGCACACTATAAGCTCCATTATGTCAAAAAGTGCTCAGAAAACAAAGCACTTGGGCAACAGCAGATCACAATACAGGCTGTGTGTTCCCCCTTGCAAACGCTACATCACTGCAGGGGATACTCACAGTCTGTGTGTGGTCTGCCTGGGAGCGAGTCACGCAGAGTCGGCTCTCGAGGGAGCCGCACTGCGAGCGTCTTTCTCTGTGTGCACATCGCTCCCGGAAGGCTCTCTTTTGCGAGGGAGTCTTCGCCAGCATTCCCCGCGGTGCCGGAGCGGTTACTGCTCTCGTGGGGTTCACAGGTGGATCTCGCATAGGGAATGGAGACGGGCGAGCCCCTAGCTCCTTCCTCACCTGCCCGATCCAACGGCCGCTCTCTGAAGCCCGCTCTGTGGTTTCTTCCCCCTGGGGAGCTGGCTCAACGCTTCAACCTATCTTCCTCCGAGGAGGTTGATGTGGAAAGCATCGATGAGAAGTCGCACTCTCAGTCACCCCAATATGAGGAGCTCATTGAGGTGTTTACTCACGCTGTGGCTAAGGTGAACATTGATTGGCCAGCCGAAAAATAGGCTGAACCACAGAAGAGTAAGCTCAATGGGCATTTCCTGCAAACTAAGCCACCACCTCCGCGTCGGAGCCTTCCCTTCTTCCCCGATCTACATGATGAAATTTTTAGATCATGGGCTAGACCTTTCTCAGCCCGTCTCTTCATCCTCGCCTCTGACAACTACGGCAATGTGGCGGGGTTGAGTGAGCCATGCTATGCCTCGGGCTGAACAGACGCTCGCGAGCTATCTGTCTCCCGGCACAGCATCGTCTCTGAAGGCTCCGACCTTGCCCACCAAGCCGCTGCACACAACTTCAGCGCTGGTGGGCAAGGGGTACGCGGCTGCAGGTCAGGATAGTGCATGTCTGCACACCATGGCGGTGTTACAGGCGTGCCAAGCCGACCTGCTTAAAGAGCTAGATGAGGGAGAGGAGCTCAAATCTGACGACATCACTGAGCTCTGCTGAACCGCTGATCTCTCTCTCTGTGGCACCAAAGAGACTGCCCGTGCCATCGGCAGGTCTATGGCAGCACTGGTGGCTGTGGAGAGACATATTTGGTTGACCATATCGGATATGAAGGAGAAAGATAGGGTCTTCCTCATGGACACCCTGCTTGCGCCTTCTGGCCTGTTCAGCGACACTGTCAATTCTGTCGTCGACAGGTACCAGGAGGCCCATAAATAAGCGGCGGTTCCAGCGGTTCCTCCCTCACTGATCGCTAGCTCAGTGGGCCGCGTGCCAGCTACTCATATCGGGAGACACAGAAACAGAGGATTTGCTATTGTTTCCCTGCGACGCGACCGGTGTGGCAATCACTCTGGGTCGGGGACTTCTAAGGCTAAGCCTGATCTATGGACCGTACTTCAATCTAAGAGGTCCTCAGCCAAGAAACCCTGACAAGTGTGGCCCAGAGCTTATGAGGGCAGGCCCCTCTGGAGAAGAGCTGGTTACACCGCATTACACTCCGAGGTGGTGAAGCAGATGTGGAGAGTGTTTGGCCAGGCACAGGTGGACCTCTTTGCAACTCAGGAGACAGTGCAACGTCCTCTCTGGTTCTCTCTGATTCCTCCAGCCCCTCTGGGACTGGATGCCATGGTGCAGACTTGGCCGAGGCTTCGTCTGTACGCTTTTCCTCGATCGCTCTCCTCCCGGGAGTTCTGGCAAGAGTGGTCCATCTGCTACTAGTAGCCCCGTTCTGCTTCAGCTGCTACTTCAGTGTCAAATCTTGACTGATTTTGATCAAGTAAGCGTCAGAATAACTGCAGTCATATCTCCAGATGAACTCTTACTGGACTGAAGCAGCTCAGCTTTACTTGACTTTCCATCAATCATTTTCTAGAAAAATCAGTGTGTCTCAAATCTGATCATCAGGATCTTTTGAGGAGCGTTTGTTTCCAGAAGCTTTACTTTCACTGTTCCTCAGCGGAGGAATGATCTTCATCTCACATCTTCTGAGGAGCCTTTATTTCTTCATCTCTCAATCAGCATTGGATTGCATTGCATTGCATTATATGTTTGGATCATTCAATCTCATTTTACTGAGACATATTACTGGAGATATAGAGCGACTGCTGATATTTAGATCATTTAATGTCAGTATCTGCTCTGCTGTTATAAAGATCTCACAGATTTATATTACCAGCACTAGAATTTAACATTAATATCAGCATCTGTAGCAAATTCATATTTTTGCTCAGTTTGAGACTGAATAAAACCTTTTTCTCCTTCATATTTTCAGTGTATCAGACTATATGAGCCATAAAAGCCTGACAAGTCAAATATGATGCAAAACATAAAACACATATGCAAACTTTTTTGAAAGATATATGTATATTAAAAAATCTATATAAAAATGTTTAATCCCTAATCCAGTCTTTTGTCATCAGATAGTGTTTTCATCTTCATTTTCATCAGTCTAGTATGTTTAGAGCAGGGGTGTCAAAGTCAGTTTGTGGAGGGCCAGAGCTCTGCAGAGTTTAGATGCAACCCTAATTAAACACACCTGATCCAGCTAATCAAGTCCTTCAGGCTAATTTTAAAACTAGATGGTTTGTGTGTTGGAGCTGGGTTGGAGCTAAACTCTGCAGCAGATTTGCAGCTGGAGAGGAATGTGTGTTTGTCAAGCGCAGCTATGATGGGTTTCAACACCCTGATTCTTCTAAACCAGAGGTCTTCAACCCTGTTCCTGGGGACCCACTATCCTGAAGAGTTTAGCTACAACCCTAATCAAACACACCTGAAGCGGCCAATCAAGCTGCTCAAGACTGCTTGAAAATTGCAGGCAGGTGTGCTGAAGGAGAGTGGGTCCCCAGGAGCAGGGTTGAAGACCTCTGTTCTAAACATATTTGACTGATGATGATGATGGAAAGAATTATGTTATGAGGAAGACACTCATCAACTCATCAGTGACTGGGTTTGATTCTGGTCTAGTTCATCTCAATGAGTTGTACACTTTTTCTGCAGCATTACTCTGGAATAATCACTACAGCTCTTTAATCAGACACTTAAGCTTCAGTAGAATATGAAACCTCGAACTGTAAGTTCTTGTTCTATAAAGCAGCCAATCAGTCCGACTCTACAGCAGCACTTTTATTGCTTGGTTTTCAATATGTGTTCAGATCATGTGTCTTATTGAGGAGAGGAGAATGATCAGACGTTCAGCTGCTCAACAATAAAACCTCACAGATTCTCTTCATCATCATTAGTCAAATATGTTTAGAGGAACAGGAGTGTCACATAAGAGCTTCATTTTATAGGAACCAGAAACACTCATCACACCTGCAGCAACTTGAGCAACACACACAATAAAGCTGGTTTAGATTTACTGATGCAGATTAATGCTGTACGCAGAGAATGTTCTTTGCCTTGGTTTCCAGTACAAATATCCAAATATCCATAAATCTATATACATTTACTATTGAAGCAAAATCATCAGTGAAGTGATGCTTAAAACAAGAAAAAAAAATGCTATAATCTTTTTTCATTATTCTAAGCCCATTGACAGATACTTCATTTACGAATTGTTTAGATATTTGGAAAACAAGACAAATTACTGAGGAATAACTTTTTACTTTTTTCTTGTTGCTATGTAAAATCATCCTAAATGAGTTTTCAAAGAAGTGTTTATAAATGCTTATTTGCTATTCAGTGATACACAGTAAATGATACATGAGTTTATCTGCTGGTGTGTGAGATTACATGTTAGTGGATTCACTACATGATTTTCTTTTTGAAACAGTACAATATAAAAATATGTATTTACTAATCTCACCTGCACAAAAACACATTCGGGATTCCTCAAAATCAATAAAAACAGTCAAATACAAACTCCGAATATTTTACAAACCAGCAATAATTAAATATGTTAAAAAAGACAAATATCATTCATGTTGTTAATCCCCTTTTATTAACCAATGTCTTTGCTACTGACCTTCAATGATCCAATTCAACCATACTAATAATCAAAAATCATCTGTTCACCAAGCCTGCATTTATTTGATCCAAAGCACAGCAAAAACAGTAACATTTTGAAATATTTTTATTATTTACAATTTTTCTGTTTGAATATACTTTAAAATATAATTTATTTCTGTGATCAAAGCTGTATTTTCAGCATCATCACTCCAGTCTTCAGTGTCACATGATCTTCAGAAATCATTCTTCATATGCTGATTTGCTGATGATCAAAATTTAAAACAGCTGAATATATATTTTTCAGGATTCTTTGAACAGAAAGACCCAAAGATCAGCATTTATCTGAAATAAAAAGATTTTGTTACATTTATACACTATTCCCTTCAAAACCTTGGAGTCAGTATAATTTATTTTTTATTTTTTATTTTTTTGGAAAGAAATGGTAGAAATTCATACTTTTGATCAATTTAAAGCATCCTTGCTAAATAAATGTTATTGATAAAGACATTTATAATATTACAAAAGATTTGTATTTCAGATAAATGCTGTTTTTCTGAACTTTCTATTCATAAAAAAAAAAAAAAAAAAAAAAAACCTGAACAAATTTTCAACATTATAATAACTGTTTTTTGAGCAGTATATCAGAATATTAGAATGATTTCTCATGTGACTGGAGTAATGATGCTAAAAATTCAGCTTTGAAATCACAGGAATAAATTACATTTTAAAATATTTTAAAATAGAAACAGTTATTTTAAATAGCAAAAATATTTCAAAATGTTACTGTTTTTGCTGTATTTTGGATCAAATAAATGCAGGCTTGGTGAGCAGATCAGACTTCTTTAAAAAACATTAAAAATCCTACTGTCCAAAAACTTTTGACCAGTAATGTTGTTAGCCTATAGTTTGAAGTTAAAGATATTAATATTAATAAGTAAAACACAAGCCTGACACTAAGTTTCCCAGTGATCCAAAGACATTACAAGAGCTGAAGGATTCATTGTCATTCATTATTTATGTTTCAAGATTCAAGATTCAAGATTTTTATTTTGTCACATACATAATTATATAGAGAGTATATAACCAACAGTGAAATGTGAGTCAGGTCCGCTCCATGGACTGTGCAAATATTATAGAATACAACACAGAAGAAATATACATAAAATAAGTAAAAAAAATAAGATATGAAGAACAAAATAAAATATAAAAGAATGTGCATGACAGTATACTGTAGACTTAAATATTAAGATAAGCAGGAATGTACAAGAGAGGAGTGTTCGAACAGGTTGTACATGATTGTCATGTAGCAGCAATACCAGAAAAATAAATAAGTAAAAATACCAAAACACAGAAAGTGCTGTGTGCGAATGACACTGTCAGTATGAGGTAGAAATATGAATATCTTACTGATGTTAGTGATTATAAAGTGGAGTCATGTGATGATTAAGAGGCTGAGTTTGAGTTTAGGAGCCTGATGGCCTGGGGGAAGAAGCTCCTCCTAAGTCTCTCAGTTTTTGCCATCAGACTACGGAAGCGTTTACCGGATGGTAGCAAAGTGAAGAGACGGTTACTGGGGTGATTTGAGTCTTTGATGATTTTGATAGCTCTGCACTTGCAGCTTTTAAGGTAGATGTCCTGCAGGGAGGGGAGAGCAGACCCTGAGATACGCTCAGCTAAGCGCACAACTTTCTGCAAGGCTTTACAATCCTGATTAGAGCTGTTTCCATACCACACCGAGATGCACTGAGTCAGTCCACTTTCTATGGTCCCTGAATAGAAAGTTTTCAGGATTGCTGGTGAGACCTTGAATTTCCTCAGCAGTCGCAGGTGGTACAGTCTTTGCCTGGCTTTCTTGACCTGTGTCTGGATGTGTGTAGTCCAAGTCAGGTTTTCGGAGATGTTTACACCGAGGTAGTTGAAGCTGCTCACCCTCTCCACAGGGGTCCCACTGATCATAAGAGGAGTGACTCTTTCTGAAGTCCACAAACAACTCTTTGGTTTTGCTCACATTCAGAGAGAGACAGTTATCCTGGCACCATGATGTAAGTCTCTCTACCTCATCCAAGTATCTGGTCTCATCATTGGTTCTGGGCTTCACTTCTAACACAGTATCATCAGTGAATTTGATAATAGATGTGGAGCTGTGAGAGGACACACAGTCATGTGTGTAGAGAGAGTAGAGCAGGGGACTCAAGATACAGCCCTGTGGGGCTCCTACATTCAGGGTGATGGAGTTTGAGGTGAACTGGCCAACTTTCACCACTTGAGGTCTGCCGGAGATCATCCGTAGATCTATTGGGGCGATAGGCAAATTGGAGAGGGTCCAAAGTAACATGGATGGAGGAGCTAATGTGGGTTTTAACAAGTCTCTCAAAAACCTTCAAGACTATTGATGTAAGGGCAACTGGACGATAGTCATTCAGGCAAGAGGGTTTATTGATCTTAGGCACAGGGATGATGACAGATTTTTTGAAGGAGGTGGGAACCACAGAGGTGGCAAGGGACTCATTAAAGATTGAAGTAAACAAACCAGCGAGCTGATCAGTGCAGGACCTCAGAACATGTCCAGTAATCCCATCAGGTCCGCCTGCTTTCCTTACATTCACGCCCTTAAGGGCCCTCCGAACCCCGTCCTCCGACACGGTGATCGCATGATTATCGCTGCTCTGCCTGCTGCTTCCTGACGCGCTGATCGGCAGAGTCGCGCTGCCGCCATTGCATTCAAAGCGGCCGTAGAAGGTGTTTAACTCGTCGGCCAGCAACGGATCTGTTCTCACCTCTGCGGAGGATTTGTTTCCAAAGGCACAGATGGTCCTCAGTCCCTGCCACATGCGTCGAGAGTCATTGAGCTGAAAATGAGACTCAATTTTCTCCCTTGTTCGAAGTTACTGCACGTCGGAGAGCATAGCACGATGCTTTGTACTCGCTCATGTTCCCTGACAAAAGACCGGCATTGTATGCGGCAGTGCGTTTGTTAACCGCGGCACGGATTGTTCTGTCCACCCACGGTTTCTGATTTGGGAAGGTCCTTACAGTTATTGTTTCGGTAGCTTGTTCGGTTAGCGTGTTTACAAAGCTCAATGCTACATCCGTGAACTCGCTGACGTCAGATGAACTCGCCCGGAACATGTCCCAGTCGACGTCATCAAGAGCGGCTTGTAACATAGTCTCTGAGTGGGAGGACCAGCAGGTCACTACTCTGCACCGGGGGTTCCCGAGTGAGCCTTTGTTTATATTCCGGTGTGAGGAAGATGGCGGCATGGTCCGATTTGCCAAAAGCCGGTAGTGAGCGGGCTTTGTACGCATTCTTAACCTGAGTGTAGCAATGATCCAGAGTATTCGGTCCTCTAGTTGGACAGGATACATGTTGATGAAGGTTCGGCATGACCTGCCTAAGGTTGGCTTTGTTGAAGTCTCCCGCTATGATAAAGGCAGCGTCAGGATGTTTGTTAATGTAGCCGCTGAGCACATCGTGAAGCTTAGACAAAGCCAGGCCGGTGTCTGCCTGTGGAAGGATGTAACAGCAAAGATGATCAAAGAAAACTCGCGGGGCAGGTAGAACGGGCAGGTATAATGGATAGATGTTCCAGATGAGGCGAGCATGAACGCGACAGAGAGGAGATATTCCTGGGGTCACACCATTTCTTGTTAATCATGAAACACACTCCTCCACCTTTAGATTTACCGGCCTCGGCTGTTCTGTCCATCCGTAAAACAGAAAAGTTGTCAGACGGCGTTACAGCAGTGTCCGGAACCGAGGGCGTGAGCCATGTTTCAGACAAACAAATGATGTTACAGTCCCTTATGTCCCGTTGGAAACTTATCCTGGCAGTAAGATCGTCCATCTTATTCTCCAAGGATTGGACATTAGCAAGCAGAATGCTCGGTAAAGGAGGACTGTGTGCCCTTTTCCTCAGTCTGTTGCGAATTCCAGCGCGTCTTCCACGGTGTTTCTTGATCCGTCGTCTCGGGTGGCCATTGTCCTTCCCTGCGTTCTGAAGGATCTCGAGAGGCCACGATGGATTCGGTGTTAAAGTGACCTGAAACAGGTTAGTGTAGTGGTGTCCAATGTCCAGAAGTGTACCTTTGTCGTAGGTGATCAGTGCAGACGTTATGTGTGTAAAAAGAGAAAGCAAAAGTAAGTAAAAAAGTAAATGAAAGCACAACCTAAGCGGAGCGACCTGGACGGCATCCGAACGCGGCGGCGCAATTTTTTTAATTTGATGGTGTTCAGATAATAACTGTTGTTAGAGCATTATACTTTTTTTGCTACAAGTTCACATCAATTAAAAAAAAAAAGTACCTAATTGAAACTACATGCAGTTTTGTTTTGTTTTTGTGTGAGTGTGTAAATACAGGCTGCAATAAAAATTAAAAACAATATTAATAGATAATATTTAGAAGTAATATTAATTCTAATATTTATGGTATAAATATACTAATAATAATGAGAATAAACAATTATATTTTCTAAACCCTAATTCATGCATCCCTACAATTGTGTCTCTTCAGAAGACTTAAACTGCTCAATTCATATTAATTTATTATATATTTATTTTATTATTTATGATCTCTTTATGAATGTTTTGAAGTGTCAGTACAGGGATAGGGATAGGGAATCTCTCAAATGTCATTAAAATATCTTAATTTGTGTTCTGAGTATGAACAAGGGTTCAGAACGACTTGGGAGTGAGTAAAAGATGACAGAATTTTCAGAATAATTTTGGTTGAATTATTAAATTTTGCTGCATGCCAAAATAATTAATTTAGTTGAGTTTTTTTTTTTATTCTAGTTTGAGTGGAGTAAAACTGCATACCAAATTCTGTTCGTTTTGAAGGAGTCATTTTGCAGAATGCCAATAAACACTTTCTGTAATGATGACAAAATCTTGTTTGTGTTGTATTTACAGTATTGTTGGTACTGTGTGCATTTGTGTTCTTAAAGGTGCAGTGTGTAGATTTTAGAGGCATCTAGCGTTTGAGGTTGCGCATCCAACGGCTCAGTCCCTCGCTCACCCCTCCCTTTAGAGAAGCTACGGTGGCTGATACAGGATGCTCATCATTGTGACAGTGTTTTTTCACAAGAATAACATAGTGACGAGACGCGCTCTGTAGAGCGGTTTGTCCGTTAAGGGCTACTGTAGAAACATGATGGTGACTTCTGTGTGAGGGGACCCACGGTATATGTAGTAATAAATTGCTCATTCTAAGGTAACAAAAACATAACGGTTCATTAAGTAAGGTCTTTATACTCCTCTGAATATGTATATTATATTACATTTCTGTCTATAGATCATCCTAAACATTACACAGTGCACCTTTAAATGATCTGAGGAGCATACAACGTGGCTTAGAATCTGACTGTAAGATTTAGAGTTGTACATTTAAATGTTAAAAAAAACAAACAAAAAAAACAAGTAGTTGAGTCAGCTTAAAATATTGAAGCAACTAGCTGCAAAGCTTTTTTTGAGTTTACTGAACTTCAAGAAGAAAAAAAAGAGGGGCACAACTTAGTTCTTGAAGTTCAGTAAACTCGAATAAAGCTTTGCAGCTGGTTACCTTAATTTTTTTAAGGTGACTCAACTTTTTATGTTTTTACAGCACGGTACAGGCCCCTGGTTTACTTTGCTCCATTTTCCCGCCAGCCCTTTGTTGCTATGGTTACTCATTAATCGGCTCACACCTGATTGTGTTTTAGTTAATCTCCGTGTGTATTTAAGCTCTTCAGATTGATTTGCTGTGGATTCTGTCATTTGGGTTAACAGAGTTGACTTAGTTTTTCTTTTGGTTTAATAAATACGGTTTTATTTTCTTCACTCGTCTTCTTTGGACTGTTACACCATGTGATTTGTTTAGTAAATCTTTGCTTATTCTCCTTTGTCTCCTGCTGTCTGTTATCTTGTTGGAATGAATCAGAGAATAGAATTAACCGGTCTGAGATTGTTCACTTATATATATAATCTTGGCTAACATTTTTTAATGCATTAGTATATGATAATAATTCAGATAAATACATAACATCAGCTGCGCAAAGATGAATCTAAGAGTGAGAGATGCACCAGAGACTCTCACACACTGTGTGGGTTTTTCTGGTTACAGAATGAACTATAATGCCACTTCGCTTTTATATCCAGACCAGAACAAAGAAATCAGTAACACTTTCCATGAAGCTCGTATTTATAATGCATTATAAGGGTATTCTTAAGGCATTATAATGACTGCATAATGTATAATAAAAAACCTTACAATGTGTTATAAAATCTCATGAATAATCATAACAATTATAATACATTATCCCCTGGTTTCACAGACAAGGTTTAAGCCTAGTCCCAGACTTAAATCTAAGTCTGAGCTGTTTCAACTGAAATAAACTTGCACTGATTGATCTTAAAATATATCAGTGCCTTTGTTTTGTCTCAAGATGAACACCAGTAATGTTTTTTTCTAAGTACATTCATGAAAAAATTACTTAAATGTCCTAATTGAACTATGGCCTAATCCTGGCTTAGTCTAAGCTCTGTCTGTGAAACCGGGCCTATAATACTTACGTATTTGTGGTTATAACTTTCAAGAGTAGGATTATTTATAACACACAATGAACACCATTTTAAATCTACTTCATTTATAATGGGCTATATCATAGCTTGACAGTACCTTACTACATCTCTTGAGTGCAATGTTTATATATATATATATATAACTAATTGTATTAGTAGACTCAGGTAGGGTAGGTAGCATGTTCACATACTTGTAAAGTATCCTATACTCAGTTTGTTGAGGAGTGTTAGCATACAGTATATTCAGCAGACACACTACTAATACTCTCATGACTGCTAGCTGACATGTAGTTGCAGAGTTACTTATCAACAGCTGTCTAAAGGGTGCCATCAACATAATCAAACTGATATTATTAAATAAATAAATGTTCAAAGCAAATGTGTCATATTACACATTCATCTGATCTGATATCTGATCTTATGGCTCTTTGAGGAAAAAAAATATTATTGTTATTATTGTTATTATTATTACTTATAAGTGGTCTTTAAGTAAGCCTCAGTGCTCTAACAGCGCTCATCAATGACAAACTAACAGATGAGTTGAAATTCCAGCACGATTGTTTCTGTGAGAAGGGTGAGGCACGATGTAAGTAAATGCAGAATAGCTGCAAATACCTGTTTTTTACACAGATGCACACATACCTTGAACACACACCCAGCGCAGTAAATGACAAAAACATCCAAAAAACTGCTCAACTCTTTTGAAAGAAGGCCTGCCACTTGATTCATGTGAGTGTGACGACAACAGCATTTTTCTGTTTTGTTTTCAACATATTAGGAACACAACTAAAATTGAATGGGTAAATATTTTACAATTTTATTTGCAGTTTAGACTGACTACTTTACAAAAATTCTTAATCTTGTTCTTTTACTGTAATTTTTTTCCAGTTAAAAAGAATCACCATCTAGTTTTTCCTGCAAGTGCATGTTATTCTAGGGTCTACTAGGCCACTCATAAAAGCATGACACTGGGCTTTTTATTTTTAATTTTATTTAATTTTACATATATCAGCAGCACTGCAACAAAGCACTGATATTAATTAAATTATCACACCTAAGCAAAATTGCGATCCCTTTTTTACAATTTAAAATTGAGACCCTTCACACAGCTGTAAAGGTATGTGGCTGTAAGTCGCACAACGACGGAGTAGAGAGTAATAGTCTTTAATTCTATCTTAAACACAATGAACAGCAGAATCAGCAGGAGAACTACATCGATCCAGGACCAAGACCAGACAGACTTGTTTTCTGGGCCGCTGTGCCAAGACTGTGTTTGCAGGCAGTACAATAACAGCAGTGTTTTACTGCCATGTTGAAAAAAAAGAAAGAAAATAAGATTAAAGTCATAATATTTCAGTCAAAATTATGATAATAAAATCATGTTATATTGCATGAAGTAGGCTAAAGGTTATGTTACGACTGACTAACAACAAGCTGTTTTATTAACACTGATTGATGGACTACATGACACATTTGTTTTATTAAATTGTTCTGATTTTTTTCTTCTGATATGCATTCATTTTTATTTCGAGCTGTAAATAGTAAAGTGGAAACGATGATTGATTCACATGCCGCTTGAACTGAGGCGAATACAGTTATCTCACAACATAAAAACACATTTATTGTTTACATTTTGTGACAAAATTGACAGAAATTATAGACTGAGACTCTGTGTTATAATAAAAGTAACAAAACACAAAGCTTATTGCAATTATTTGGTTGCTGGTGTGCTACAAATAATAAATGGACTTGAAAACCTTTAATATGATTTACACGCATTTATACCTTAAATTTTTTTTTTAACCTCAAAAACATTTTGCCTGTGGCCCCGAGGCTGACCTGCTCTGCCACTGATAGGAATGAGTGCTAAAGGTGTGAGGGAGTGGTGTTTTGTTAATGCTGTCAAGTAGAATATGTCAGGAATGCACTGTTAGAGTGCTAAAGCTGTTTTACATCTCTGTGTGATAAAATACAGAAAATTGAACAGAAGACACCAATCTGGACACTCTTGAGCACCTGTGGGGGATTCTGTAGAGATGAGTTGAGGGTGTTTAAGGAGGTCAAACCCTACGTAAATATTATTCATTACTTGAATTAAATTGAAGGAACTAGGGATCCTCAAATGCAAACTGTGTGTTTTGCTTCAAGAGAGCAATCTTACAATCTTCATTCATTTATAATCATTTATTCCTATAATCATATAATCTTTTATAATAATTAGTCATTAGCCATTTATATAATGTATCATTTGTTTATTATTATCAATTGTATCATTTTAATAATATTATTCGTTTACTCTTTAAGATTTTATTTTGCTTATTATTCTCCTTCACAGCAAAAAATGAACACTGAAGCAGAGTTAAAGTTAATGAGGTAATTAAGAGAGTCATTGAGTGATGATTGAGCATTATTGAAGACACCTGATGTTAACGAGCAGAATCACCAAAGAAGACAATCACAACTTGTATGTCACCATTATAGAAGGCACAATGTCGATCTCCAGAACTTGATTTCCAAGTTCCTCAGAAATTAACCTAAAGTCAATTTTAGATTATTTGGATCTATCATTATTTCTTTTATTCGTATTTCTGTGCCTTCATTCATCATGATAATTTAATTGGGAATTTAAAATGAAGTACATCAGTGTACTGGAACTGCCTAAACCTGGGAGGAAAACAATCAAAAAGGGTAATTAATGGTGTTCCAATCACCGCCTAAAATCAGCTGGCACTAGAGTGTATTTTTAAAAATTCCATAATTCTCAAACATTTTGTAATAACAACCTGTTTTGTAAATTAAGATTGCTACCATAAATGTTCCCCCAAATTAGAACATTATTTTATTATTTTACATCCAAAATCAACCACTTCCAGAACAGTGAGCGGTTTTTTTTAGAATTTTAATTTTATAGTTTCCTTTTACAAATGCAATCTCTTCTGAATTATTACTCCATATACCAATCATTTATCACTACCCCATTGATTTATCCAAAAAGCAAAACCAGACATTACTGCTTCAGTTTCCTGCAAAAAAATAAAAATCAGCCTGAAAAAAATAATTATAATAATTTGTCCTCAAGTCGCGAATACCCTTCACATTGAACAAATTAAGACATTCTCTTGAAAAACTACTTAAACCAAGAATAACATTTACGCTATTAACCTGTAAACGAGTGTCACTATATAATATAACATGACATTACATAACATTTTTCAACTGGACGTAAAAGAAAAAAATCATAAACCTAACAAATAAAATAGCCTACTATCCAGAAAGAATTCACAAATCAACATGAGTACTAGGGTAAGTTATTGATCCACTTATTATTGCATTTTACTTTGATTTGAAAGGATATATTTCATCTCTTTTTATCTCAATAGACATCAGCATCAATTAGAGTCTATGCACTGATTTCTCTGCCGTCGATTATAACTTTGTTACCAGCGAAAAATGCATTTTTCCCTTCTTTGCGTGCAGCTTCAATTATAGGCCAGAGCCTTTTGCGCGTCTCTTTGTCTTTCGCTGTCAGGTCCTCTGCAAACTTTAAACTACTGGTACGATGATATTCGGATGTATTATAAGTTTTCCACAGAAACTCCTTGGTTGATCTCGCTATAAACCTGATGATGACCGGTCGAGCTCTGTCTTCGCTTTTCTTCCCGACGCGTTGAACAGTGTCAGTATGAAGAGGAAATATATAAGCAGCCTCCGGAGCCACAGCGTGGCAGATATCAATCACACGCCTTCTCAGATTCTCTCCTTCATGTTCTGGTAGATTGTAAAGCCATAGATTCAATTTTCGTTCAGCTTCATTTACTTTCTCTTCCAGCTCTGATATTCTTTTCTGTTGATTTTCGATTACTTTATTTACTTTTTCTTCCAGATTTGAGATTCTTTTCTGTTGATTTTCGATTACTTCATTTAGTTTTTCTTCCAGCTCTGATCTGCTGTGGGTGCAGGATTGCGCCTCCAAAGCTCGGTCAACACAATCTTTCTCAGAAGCAGATTTTCCTTCATCTGTATTTTCCCCTTGTTCCCTCTTTTCTGCCTGCTGACTCATTCTGGAGAAAGGTTTCCAAGCTAGTTAACTATTCTTCATTTAAATTAGACTAAAAGTCTGTTAAATTGTTTAATGCGTGTGGAAAAAAGGAGTACAAACTCTAACCACAAAATCCTCGTCTGAATCAGGTGCGTTGGGCTTGAAGCGGCGCTGCGCAGACCGATCGGTGTCTGAGATCAAAGTACCGTGAGAGCGATTATTACAGCAGACTTGCTTTGGAATCACTCTCGCGGTTCTTTAATGTCATTAGGCTCGTTTAAGACACGCCTAGCCTCGCCTGGAATGTAGGCGTCTGCAGTGAGGGGAGGAGTCAGATATGCGCAGTCGAGACAGACAGTTCTGAGCTCTGAGTAGGCTACCTACCAGATCAGAATCAGAATGAGCTTTATTGCCAGGTATGTTTAAGGGGAATTCGTTTTTGTGACAGAAGCTTCCACATTTCAACAGAATGACAGTGACAAGACAAAACACAGATAATAAAAAAAAGTAAATGGGGAATAACAATATACAAATTGGCAATATTGTGTGTACATGTATATTACATGAATAGACAATTTTGTATGTACGTCTTTGTACAGACTGCAGGCGTCTGGAGGGGATGTAGATGCTTAGAAGAGAGTGGAGATGGGAGGGTGCGGAGTACATGGCTGTTCTGTAGTCAAACACCAATGACCTGAACTTGATGCCAGGGCAGAGAGATGAGAAGTGGTGTGACATGGGCTCTCTTGGGCTCATTGAACACATCAGTTGACATGTTTCTCTAAATAAACAAACTATAATAATGGAAAGGCACTTAAAGCAAAAAAACAAAACAAAAAAACAACAACAACAACAACTGAGAACAAAGAGTCAATTTTTATAACTTAAACCACCATCTGAAAATCATTGGGAGAAAACTTAATTTAATGAAACCATAATTTTTTTTTCATCAACAGTGGCATTTTAACAGCTTTCTTTCTAAACGATGAGCAAATAGTCATAGAATATCTTTAAATAAATACAGAAAGCAAAAAAATGGGTTTAGAATCATTGACTTTACATTTATGAAGATGAAACTGTCCACAGTGTTAACAGTTTTAACAAATCTTCCAACTCATTTGACCCTGCAGTCCCAAATCTAAAACAGTACAAAAGCTCCAATCCTCCAATGGAAAATTTGGGCAATTCACAATTTGGTACTCAGCAACTACAATTTGACCAAACCACATGTAAAACTAGAGTTAATAACCCATTCATAAACTCAAGGTGAAGAATCAATGCCAAAAAATGAGGTAAATTCAGAACGGGAGGGGGGGGGGGGGGGGTAGGGTTATGGCAGAAGGCAAGCTTACAGGCCTCCAAGACTTGCTTGTGAAAATTAGCAAGCTTGATTGGGAGCTTATTACATTTGAAATCCAATAACAAATTTAAAGGGATGGTTGACTGTTTTTTTTTTGTTTTGTTTTTTTAGGCTTGATTGTGTTTATGGGGTGCAGTCTAACGTGTTAATACTTTGTTTAAAAAAAACAAAAACATAATTTTTCACATAACTTACCTTTATTCTACACCGCTCTGTCCCTTCTTAATGGTATGTTTTTTGTTTGTTGTCTTATACTTTTTGATACACTGTTATTTGTAAATGCTACTGCTTATGTTAGCTTTTAATATATGATTTTATCCTGATTAGCTTTAATACAGCATGGCAACCGCGGGAGCTTCCCTGTTTAACACTTCTCATAGCTATGTGAAAAATATCTGTCTGTCTATACACATAAAGTGAATAATTTTTTGGAGCTAATGAGCTGATGATCAGAGAAGAGAGAAAGAGATGCAGAGCAGAGCGTGTACAGAGCAGGGGACATGAGGAACAGGATTAAGAAGCATTGTTTTAGAACACTGATTTTGAAACTTGTGAATCCATTAGAATCATTAGAAGACAGAATTGCAAATCATATATGAATAGTTTTTTTTTTGTGCAGCCCTACTTTTGACAGCATGGCAACAACTCTTCCTCTTCTCTAAAGCAGGGCAGCATGGCCCCGCCCCCTTTGTTGTATGTTCCTAGGGGCGGGGTTTATCTGGGTTTGTGACATCACAAACCCAAGAAGTAACTCGTTGTAGTGCCTATGAGCCGTTTTGTAGGCATTAAACTGCCATAAATTTAAAAGACGATATCTCCATTTACATTGAACTTTCAGCTTCGTAACTTTGCAGATATTGTTTATGCTCAAACAGCAACATTACACACTAACTAGGGTGGCCATATGTGCCATTTATATGGGACACGTCCTGGCCAGGATTTTTATATTGCCTAAAACATCCAAGGTAGTTTGACCAATAACATGCAGGTATTGTACATAATCGACCAATTGTGGCATGTGAGAAGGTGAGATCTACAGAGAACAATCAAAGCGACGCAAATGTTCGTTCGACTTGAAGCGTCGCTGCGCGCCGATCATTGTATGACACCAAAATACTGCGAGAGCCATTTGAATGAAATGGAAAAGTAAAAACACTCATGACTAATATGAGACTTAAATGGAAAGTTTCAGATTCAATACAAGTTCAGCTCAGCTGGCAGAATGGAAAAAGAAAAAAGCTTCTGAAGATTTCAATGAGGTCTTCACACTACAAAAAGTCTACAAAAAATAAGGTACGAAAAGATATATACTAATTTCAGAGAGAATTGTAAGTTTTTAGCTATTTCTGCTGCCTTAGAGAACAACTTGTGTAGTTTGTGTGTCAGACCTGAAACACGAGTCACACATCAGCCCGTCTTTTGGTTGGTTTCTAACATATTCAGGTCGTGTGTCTCATTGAGGAGTGGTGTGCTGTCTCACAGATTCTTTCCAACATCATTAGTGAAATATGTTTAAAGGAACAGGAGTGTCACGCAAGAGTTTCATTTTATAGGAAACAGAAACACATCATACCTGTGGCGTCTCGAGCAACACAAACAATAAAACTGGTTTAGATTTACTGATGCAGATTAACGTTAAGAAATGTTTAGTGAATGTAAGAAATGTTGAAATTTATGCCAAATTATGCACTATGCAAATGATGTTTTCCTTTATTATGTACATTTACATTTACATTTAATCATTTAGAAGATGCTTTTAACCAAAGAGACTTACAAAATAGAGAGAGCAACAATATACAAGTGCTGTGACAAGTCTCAGTTAGTCTTGCACATTGCACATTGCAAGGTGTTTAAAAAAAAAATGACCAAAACGAGTAGAGTAGAGTACAGTAGAGTAGGTAAGAGCTAGTATTAATTGGTCAGGTGATGGTGATGTCTTTCAAATATTTTTTTGGAAAATGGCTAAAGACTCAGCTGCTCGGATTGAGATAGGCAGGGTATTTCTTTCTTTAATGGTTGTGTGGAGAGGTGTTCAGGGCGGGTGTGGGGTGTTTTTTCAAATCTGCAATAGAACTCATTCAGATTGTCTGCCTGTTGTTGATTCTCCACAGTGTTGGGGGATGGTGTCTTGTAGTTGGTTATCTCTTTCAGACCTTTCCACACTGATGCGGAGTCACTGGAAGAGAATTGGATCCTTAGCTTATCGGAATAATTCCTCTTTGCTACTCTGATCTCCTTTTCCAGTGTGTATTTGGCCTGTTTATACAAGACTTTATCCCCCTTCCTGTAAGCATCTTCTTTGGCCTGACGGAGCTGTCTGAGTTTTGCAGTGAACCATGGTTTGTCATTGTAGGTTAAATGAGTCCTGGTAGGAATGCATATCCTCAGAAACTGATATGATAAGATGCGTTTGGTCCTGTGAGTCATTCCAGACTGCTTACAGCAGCCTCCTAAAACACTCCAATCAGTAAAGTCGAGACAGGTTTTGTAAAACCCGGCCTCTGTCTCGCTGGTCCGTCTTTACAGTCTTTACCAGGTTCCAGATTTCAGTTTCTGCCTGTAGGTTGGTATAAGACATCCAGGTGCAGTGATCAGACAGTTCCAAATCTTGCCCGTGTAACAGAGTGATATGCACTTTATTAAGGGTAACAGTGATCCAGTATACATTGTTCCCTGGTGGGACATGTAACATGCTGTCTGTATTTTGGCAGTTCATGGGAGAGATTTGCTTTATTAAAGTCCCCAAGAATGATTAAAACAGATTTCAATGTTTGTGGCTTACCCTCCTTGTTCAATGAGAAATTAAGATTTCAATGAGGTCTCCAGGCTTCGGCTCCTTATTCTATAGCAGACAATATCAGGTGTAATATTAAAAAAAAAAATAAAAATAAAAAAAACACGTTACAGTCAAATGTATCTGTCAAATATATAATATACTGTTTATCTAAAATAACACAATACCATTGCACTTGTGAATAGATAGAAAAACAAGGAAAAAGGTAAAAATGTTAAGTTTGCCTAAAAATCGCAGCTACTGTGCACAAACACACACACTTTCTTCAATAGAGGTTTATGTATTTAGCAGTTTCTGTTGCTCTAGAGACCCAATTTTAAACTCTTTCAAACGTTTGCTCTGTTTCCATAATAAAATGGCTCAGTTTAACAGTATCTTTCATCAATAACAGCAGCACAAAAAAAATCTATTTGTTATCTTTCTTTCTTCCCATTTGTTTGAGTTGATTGAATTATATTTACCTCGGCCATTGCAACCTTCAAGTGCTCTTCTGCTTTTCACTGGAATCCTATTAGAAACACAAAGCATTTACAGGTGCATCTCAATAAATTAGAATGTCGTGGAAAAGTTCATTTATTTCAGTAATTCAACTCAAATTGTGAAACTCGTGTATTAAATAAATTCAGTGCACACAGACTGTTGTTTAAGTCTTTGGTTCTTTTAATTATGATGATTTTGGCTCACATTTAACAAAAAAACCACCAATTCACTATCTCAACAAATTAGAATACTTCATAAGACCAATAAAAAAATTTAAAAAAAAAAACATTTTTAGTGAATTGTTGGCTTTCTGGAAAGTATGTTCATTTACTGTATATGAACTCAATACTTGGTAGGGACTCCTTTTGCTTTAATTACTGCCTCAATTCGGCGTGGCATGGAGGTGATCAGTTTGTGGCACTGCTGAGGTGGTATGGAAGCCCAGGTTTCTTTGACAGTGGCCTTCAGCTCATCTGCATTTTTTGGTCTCTTGTTTCTCATTTTCCTCTTGACAATACCCCATAGATTCTCTATGGGGTTCTGGTCTGGTGAGTTTCCTGGCCAGTCAAGCACACCAACACCATGGTCATTTAACCAACTTTTGGTGCTTTCGGCAGTGTGGGGAGGTGCCAAATCTTACTGGAAAATTAGATCAGCATCTTTAAAAAGCTGGTCAGCAGAAGGAAGCATGAAGTGCTCCAAAATTTCTTGGTAAACGGGTGCAGTGATGTTGGTTTTCAAACAACACAATGACATTGCACCCCAAATCATCACAGACTGTGGAAACTTAAACTGGACTTCATGCAACTTGGGCTATGAGCTTCTCCACCCTTCCTCCAGACTCTGGACCTTGGTTTCCAAATGAAATACAAAACTTGCTTTAATCTGAAAAGATTACTTTGGACCACTGGGCAGCAGTCCAGTTCTTCTTCTCCTTAGCCCAGGTAAGATGCCTCTGACTGTTTTCTGTGGTTGTCTGTGGTTCAGGAGGCTTAACAAGAGGAATATGACAACTGTAGCCAAATTCCTTGACAGGTCTGTGTGTGCTGGCTCTTGATGCCTCAGTCCATTCCTTGTGAAGCCTCAGTCCATTCTTTGTGAAGTTCACCCAAATTCTTGAATCAATTTTGCTTGACTATCCTCATAAGGCTGCGGTTCTCTCGGTTGGTTGTGCATCTTTTTCTTCCACACTTTTTCCATCCACTCAACTTTCTGTTAACATGGATTGATACAACATTTTTGTGAACACCCAGCTTCTTTGGCAATGCATATTTGTGGCTCACCCTCCTTGTGAAGGGCGTCAATGATTGTCTTCTGGACAACTGTCAGATCAGCAGTCTTCCCCATGATTGTGTAGCCTAATGAACCAAACTGAGAGACCAATTTTGAAGGCTCAGGAAGCCTTTGCAGGTGTTTTGAGTTGATTAGCTGATTGGCATGTCACCATATTCTAATTTGTTGAGAGAGTGAATTGGTGGGTTTTTGTTAAATGTGAGTCTAAATCATCACAATTAAAAGAACCAAAGACTTAAACTACTTCAGTCTGTGTGCGTTGAATTTATTCAATACACGAGTTTCACAATTTGAGTTGAATTACTGAAATAAATGAACTTTTCTACGACATTCTAATTTATTGAGATGCACCTGTATATTCTGTGTTCAGGGGTGTGTTCAGAGCGAGAGGGATGCTGTGGTGTCTTTTTGTTTCGCTCTGATTCTTCTAAACATGTTTGACAGATGATGATGAAATTAGTAACCAAACCTGTTGATTAGTTCCTCAACCAACGTTCTCCAAATTCAGTGGCAAATAATCTCTATATAACCAGTTTCTTCTGTCTGTGATTATGACACACTCTTTTAAAACGAACTTTCCCAGAATTGCAGTGATTGTGTTTTTTGTGTTCATTTCAGAAGGAAAGCAAAGCCTTACGGCACAGATTCTGTCCATCAGTCAAACACAGAAGAATCAAGAGCTGCAACAACTAATGCAAGTAAAAAAGGACTACAATATACATTTTTATTTCATTTTCTTTAAATATTTCCTGAAGAGGCTCAAGAGACCAAATTTCATATAAAGTGACACTGATTTTTCACAGCAACTGCTTTGTACTTTATTTACCACTAAAGGCTACATATTAGTACCTCAGAAGTGAATATTATACCTGAATATCTGTGTATTTTTAGGGCACTGGCACAGTGACAGCTGTCTTTATCTATAAATGCCATTTCTTTCAAAGACTGTATGATGTATTAAGATCTAATCTCACTGAAATTACTAGAATAACCACCTCAGCTACTCAAAATCCACTGCATTATGACGTTTAGCACTAATGTATTATAATTTATACATTAATTTAATTGACCACAACTTTGTGGTTAAACCTGTTTCACACTCAATCTCCTCCATGCCTGTCGTCTGATTGATTTTAGAGTTTTAATCCAGTAGAAGCTCTTTTAGTGTAATTGTAGAAGCGTCCAGCTTCAGCTGCTGCTTCTCGAGTCAAATCTTGACTGATTTTGATCAAGTAAAGTCAGAATAACTGCAGTTATATCTCCAGATGAACTCTTACTGGACTGAAGCAGCTCAGCTTTACTTGATTCTCCATCAATCATTTTTTAGTCTCAAATCTGATCATCAGGATCTTTTGAGGAGCGTTTGTTTCAGAAGTTTACTTTCACTGTTCTCAGCCGGAGGAATGATCTTCATCTCACATCTTCTGAGGAGCCTTTATGTCTTCATCTCTCAATCAGCATTATATGTTTGGATCATTTCAGTCTCATCTTACTGAGACATATTACTGGAGATATAGAGCGACAACAGATATTTAGATCATTTTATGTCAGTATCTGCTCTACTGTTAGAAAGATCTCATTGATTTACATTACAAGCAGCAGAATTTCATCATATTAATATCAGCATCTGCAGCAAATTCATATTTTTGCTCAGTTTGACTCTCTGAATAAAATTTTTTTTCCTCCATATTTTCACTGTATCAGACTATATGAGCCATAAAAGCCTGACGAGTCAAATATGATGCAAAACATAAAACACATATGCAAACTTTTTTGAAAGATGTATTTATATAAAAAAATCTATATAAAAATGTTTAATCCCTAAACCAGTCTCTTATGTCATCAGATAGTGTTTTCATCTTCATCCAGCTTGATCCAGCTAATCAAGTCCTTCAGGCTAATTTGAAATCTAGATGGTTTATGTGTTGGAACAGGGTTGGAAGGTTTAGTTGGGATGTGGCCCTCCAGGAACTGAGTTTGACACCCCTGCTTTAGAGGAATTGGAGTTGGAGAGGAATGTGTGTTTGTCAAGGTTTGATGTGTTTCAACACCCTGATTCTTCTCAACATATTTGACTGATGATGATGATGGAAAGAATTACGTTATGAGGAAAACACTCATCAACTCATCAGTGACAGTGGGTTTGATTCTGGTCTAGTTCATCTCAATGAGTTGTACACTTTTTCTGCAGCATTACTCTGGAATAATCACTACAGCTCTTTAACCAGGCACTTAAACTACAGTAGAATATGAAACCCTGAACTGCAAGTTCTTGTTCTATAAAGCAACCAATCAGTCTGACTCTAACAGCAGCACTTTTATTGCTTGGTTTTCAATATGTGTTCAGATCATGTGTCTTGTTGAGGAGAGGAGAATGATCAGACATTCAGCTGCTCAACAATAAAACCTCACAGATTCTCTTCATCATCATTAGTCAAATATGTTCAGAGGAACAGGAGTGTCACATAAGAGTTTCATTTTATAGGAAACAGAAACACTCATCACACCTGCGGCGACTTGAGCAACACACACAATAAAACTGGTTTAGATTTACTGATGCAGATTAATGTTAAGAAATTATTAATGAGAGAAAGAAATGCATTTTATTCATGGCACATTATATGCTGCATGCAGATCATGTTCTTTGTCTTTGTTTCCAGTCCAAATATCCAAACATCCATAAATCATTATACATCTACTATAGAAGCAAAATCATCAATGAAGTGATGCTTAAAGCAAGAAAAAAAAAATGTTATAATCTTTTTTTTTTTTCTAAGCCGATTGACAGATACTTCATTTACGAATCGTTTAGATATTTGGAAAAGACAAATTACTGAGGAAGAACTTTTTACATGTTTCTTGTTGCTATGTAAAATCATCTTAAATGAGTTTTCAAAGAAGTGTTTATATTTGCTTATTTGCTATTCAGTGATACACAGCAAACGATACATGAGTTTATCTGCTGGTGTGTGAGATTACATGATAGTGGATTCACTGCATGATTTTCTTTTTAAAACAGTACAATATAAAAATATGTAATTATTCATCTCGCCTGCACAAAAACACATTCAGTGTTCCTCAAAATCAATAAAAAGTCAAATGCAAATTCAGAATATTTTACAAACCTGCAATAATTAAAAATGTTAAATACAACATATGATTTATGTATTTAATCCCATTTTATTAACTAATGTCTTTTGTTTGATTTTAGTTATTGCTGAATAGTGTTGAGCTTTCTTCTCCTGCGTCATATTCTTCATGTGATTAGTTTGAGCGGCGCCCTCTACTGTACAGACCTGAATCTACATTTCCTTCAGCCTGAGCCGGATTCACTTTTAGTGTGAAAGGGTTTTACATTTGTGAAAGAAGAACTTTTTTATATTAAAAACAAATATAAAAAAGATTAGATTTAATCTGGCCCTGCCCAGATTAAAAAAGTAACTCAAAAATAACGTAACGCATTACTTTCCATAAAAAGTAACTAAGTAACGTAATTAGTTACTTTTTAGGAAGTAATGCAATCTTGCAATGCATTATTTTTAAAAGTAACTTTCCCCAACACTGTTTATAATGCATTGCTAATCAACATAGTGTTTGTCACTGTATAGAGAATACTAGTCTATATAAAATAATGATTTTTGCCAATTATTTGCATAAAAATATTTATACTATAATATATAGCACTGTCCTGGTTGAGAGTCACAATGGAGTTAATGCTACATATTCTGGTACAAGTCTGAGGATGCTAAATGTACAATTCTTAAAAAAGACTTGATAATTTAAAACACACACACACACACACACACACACACATGATTTCTGCTTGTCCATTTTAAATCCTTAAATGACTTTAGCAGCGATTCAGATTATCACTGAAAAGCAGTGCCAGCTCGTCCCTTTACAATAAATTAGACCTCATTGAACTATTTTCCTCTGACTAACATCAGGATGAGTTAGTCTGGTCTTTAATGTTCTCAAAACGTTAGCAAAAAAATTGTTCATGGAACATTATTTCTGAAAGCATTGAATACAGTATTCGTCAAATATTTTTTTAAACGTTACTAGTTTCAGTATGTTCAAAGAACATTTTAAAAGTAACATTTCTATAATACTTGCAAAATGATAAAATAGAGAAAACATTCACACAGCCAAGAATGATAAAAAATTGCGTATTCATTGCATTCAGAAGAACAGGTTGACTATAACTTTGAGTAAAGCAGCTGCTGATCAGGATTGTGAAATCAGGCTCTCAGAAGTGGTTTGATCGTTCTTGCTCTTGGAAGGAGTTCTTGGTATTGTTCCGTGCCTGAAGGCACATGTTAATCGAGATAAACAGCATTGTTATGTGTCATGATTCACATAGTCATCACCGAAAGGGTTGGTCTGAGCAGACTATAAAAGAGCATTCATTTACCAGCTTTTCATTTTCCATGATCCTTCAAAGCGACTTCCTTCAGAAAAGAAGTTTTTATTATAATTACAAAAATCCTGGGGTAGGAGTTCATCTGACAGACAGATCTACTGGTTTGAGAGACATAACTGTAGGCCGGCATACAGATCCTCTCCAACAAAGAGAGAGTGGTGTCTTGACTCCTGCCCCGGGAACTACTGAAAAAAAAAAATAAAACCATGGTGAGTTATTCTGCTCTGATTGCATTAGTTTGGATCACAGTGTTTATGATTTTCTGCTAATGTCTCATTATTCTGATTCCTTGTTTCCATAATAGAGTTCTTCACCGCAAGACTCTCACCTTATTCTACCGAGCCATGACCAGATTCATCTGTAAGTACATTTAAGCTGTTTTACAGATTTTTTTTTTTATACTGTATATTGCTTTAGATGCTGCTTCACCATGTTCTTGCTGTATTTATTATGTTTTAAAGCAGTGATTCTTAAGTTGTTGTTTTTATTTTGTGAATGTGACCCAGTTTGAGGGGAAAATGAATGCAGTGCATGTGTAATGATTCGATTTATGTATAGTTTTATTGGATCAGGAACACAGATAATGTAAATGATGAGTGACTTCAGCATACTGTAATTAAGAGACTTGACTTGAACAGACTTGACTCGCCGATAGCAGGTTACAACATCAATACACGACAAGAGACAAAGGCTACATGAGGGCTATATATACCAAACAATCAGGGTCACATGACACAATCCAACCAATGAGAGACAGGACACATGACTAAGACGACCAATGAGAACATGACACATACAGTACACTAGGCAGGAAAACATGAGGATCGAGGGAATCAAATGACTAGACAGGAACCATGACTAAACTACAAAATAAAAGACATGAACATGAAACACAAACAAAACCCAAACCCCATGTTATCTTTACAAATACTGCTACAGTGGAGAAACAATGACTTGATCCCCTGCTGATTTTGTAGGTTTGCCCACTGACAAAGAAATGATCAGTTTATAATTTTAATGGTAGGTTTATTTGAACAGTGAGAGACAGAAGAACAACAAAAAAATCCAGAAAAATGCATTTCAAAAAAGTTATAAATTGATTTGCATTTTAATGAGTCAAATAAGTATTTGATCCCCTATCAATCAGCAAGATTTCTGGCTCCCAGGTGTCTTTTATACAGGTAAGGAGCTGAGATTAGGAGCACTCTCTTAAAGGGAGTCTCAGCTCCCTGAAAACAGGCCTGCAAAAAGCCAGCATGGGCCCCACAGGGGCATGTTTGCAGGGTTTGTTACCTGTATAAAAGACACCTGTCCACAGAAGCAATCAATCAGATTCCAAACTCTCCACCATGGCCAAGACCAAAGCGCTGTCCAAAGATGTCAGGGACAAGATTGTAGACCTACACAAGGCTGGAATGGGCTACAAGACCATCGCCAAGCAGCTCGGTGAGAAGGTGACAACAGCTGGTGCGATTATTCACAGATGGAGGAAACACAAAATAACTCTCAATCTCCCTCGGACTGGGGCTCCATGCAAGATCTGAACTCGTGGAGTTTCAGTGATCATGAGAACAGTGAGGAATCAGCCCAGAAAGAGGAGTGGGACAAAATCCCTCCTGAGATGTGTGCAAACCTGGTGGCCAACTACAAGAAACGTCTGACCGCTGTGATTGCCAACAAGGGTTTTGCCACCAAGCATTGTCATGTTTTGCGAAGGAGTCAAATACTTGTTTGACTCATTAAAATGCAAATCAATTTATAACTTTTTTGAAATGCGTTTTTCTGGATTTTTTTGTTGTTATTCTGTCTCTCA
>JAFVLL020007994.1:0-10490 GCA_021397915.2 Tor tambroides | reverse complement strand
GGAATTCTTCAGCGCTGAAGTGGTTAAAAAGCAACATTTGGAGTAGAGGGCTTCATAATTACTATTGACCCTGGAGGGCCTTCTTCTGAGAAATAAAACAAACAGTAATATAAGGTGTTCTGAAGCGAGGGCTCTGCAAATATGCAAAGGCGGGATTCGGTGGAGAACGTCACGCGTTGGCTCCTTTTCAGGGCAGCCTAATCTGTGGGCCTACACAATATTAAGATGGCTTTGGAGCCACTTGTGACCCAGCTGTTCACTAATGAAAAATTCCTTAGCTCCATACAGAGGCTGGAGAAGCTTGTCTGCTAACACACCCCAACCCCCTTTTCCGCCATGGAGAACCGTGCCCTGTCTATCTTGTGGAGTTTACCCGGAATGAATAAATAGTGGATTACCAAAAGCAGAGTCTGGAAAGACGCTTGTGCGCATATGTGTGTCCTCCCCTCCCTTCTCTCTGACCCCCTAACTCCCGAAAAAGTGAAAAAGAAGAGTGTTTACCTTCATTTTAATTAGCAGGAATGACCCTGTCATTATTTGGATGCTAGCGTGTTGAGGTGGGCGGGTCTGTTTACGCGACAGAGACTTAGTTTAAGCTTGAAATCAAGAGAATGCGTGGTGACAAGGGCTTAGTCGACATGGAGACGAACCTGCACTCGTTTGTTTGCACTGTCACTTATTTCTTTATTCCTATATATTCCTTCTCCTGTTTCAAATGGGGGAAATTCTTCACACCCACTAAGTCAACTTTGACTCTGAAAAGGAATATCACTGTTTATTTCTTTATTACGTGACCTTTTTAATAAAAAAAAAAAAAAACACTTTAATAATTTAATTGGGGGTTCGTGTTTTGAATGGTAATATGGTCACGCTTATGGAATCTTATTTTCTGTATGAAACAAATAGTTTGCTGAAAAAATGACCGGTATGACATTTTTTCTTCTGTGGAATGCAAAAAAGATATTTCGAAGAAAGTCTGTTTTTGTCCTTGCAATTAAAATCCAAAAGTTCAGTGATGTTTTTGGACCCCACTGACTTTAATACTTTAAAATCTTTCAGAATTTATATTCCACAGAAGAAAGAAAGTCATACAAGTTTAGAACTACATGATGGTGAGTAAATTCATTTTTGGATGGACTATCTCTTTAAGAGTCAAGACGTTGAAACCAAGCTTTCCATGGTTTCGTCTTTGATTTAAGATTGAACTTATCCAATGTGACAAGACAAAATCATCGCTAGGTTTATCTTCAGCTTTGTCCTTTACAACTGACATTCAATAGACATAATACATCTTAATGTAACTGTAATATTACATGTGCTTTACAGTCTCAACATAGTAAAGGACTGTAAGGAAAAAGAAGAATAAAATGAAAGAATATATGACCATAAAAGTCAATACAGTCCCCATTCCCCATTCTTTACCTCTATAATGACACTTCTTCTTAGCGAGATATATTTCAGTGAACTTGACAAGAGCATTCCAAACTTGTGTACCCCCTTCCCTGGCTGTCTTGTCACTGTCTGGCTGCGATGTGGCGAATGCACATTTAATAGACCTGCTTAAAGTCGGTAGCTAGCTGTGAAACGGCAGGCTCTGCAGAGTTATAAAGTCAACAGCTGCTCTCTTGACCCCATGAAAAGCTGCTGAAGAGGCCCATGTCAGTTCACGGGGCAGTGGGAGAGGAACGCACCATTTACTGACAGATCGCCCCTGGATGAGTTTGTGAGGATCATATATACTGTGTTCTGTTCTGTAGGTGTATGTAGTACTAGGTTTTCGGGTAACACTTTAGAATAGGGAACATATTCACTATTAACTAAGAGATTTCCCTGAACAAACTTATTAATAGTTAGTAAGGTAGTTGTTAAGTTTAAGTATGGGGTAGGATTAAGGGACCTAAAATATGGTCATGCAGAATAAGGCATTAATATGTGCTTTGTAAATACTAATATTAACAGCCAATATACTAGTAATATGCATGCTAATAAGCAGCTAGTTTATAGTTAGAATTGGTCCTTAAAATAAAGTGTTAATGCTTTTCGAGATTGAATCAAGAATTTATCATTTAGAACTACTAACAAAACTGCTTAAATCAGCCTAGTTTGCTGGCCTTTAAAATAAATAAATAAATGGGGAAAAGGTCTATATATTTATTTAGATATAAATGTACATTTGATTAAATTTTTTTTTTCTAAAGTTTTATAATTTTAAAATTATTTAATTATTTTATTCAACAAGGGTGCATTAAATTAATCAAAAGTGGCTGTAAAAACAATTATAATGTTACAAAAAAATTCTATTTCAAATAAATGTTGTTTTTTTAAGTTCTTTTTATTAATCAAAGAATCCTGAAAAAAAATGTATTATGGTCTCCATAAAAAAATATGAAGCAGCACAACTATTTTCAACACTGATCATAATAATACATTTTTCTTAATCACCAAATCAGCGTATTAGAATGATTTCTGAATGATCATGTGACACTGAAGACTGAAGTAATGAATGATGAAAACTCATAAATTACATCTGAAATATATTAAAACAGAAAACACTTATTTTAAATTATTTTATTAAATTGTGTATATAAGCTGGAAAATCAGCAGGTTATATTGTGGCCATTTAGGTTTGGGTTAGTTAGCAGTTCATTACCGTAAAAACCTGTTAAACATTTATATTGTACTCTTCCACTAACAGCTCCCTAGCTAATACAACGATGCTGTTAATGTTACCCAGCTTCTACAACTCAACACAAGAGGCCAAAATGCCTCGAGAATTTAACCTGAGAGTAACACTCTTAAAAGAATCTGGTTAGAGATTGTTTTGTACAGGGTCTTGTTGCCATGGCTTCACTAGCAGACTCGCTAACATTAAAGCCACCGGTGATAAATGAGGAAAAGAAGCTCGGTGTGCAAGAAAGAGCCGGGAGGGTACTGGGAGAGCACACATCCTCCATGATGGATATGTTAGCTGTAGCGGGCACATATTAACCAAGCCGATGTCTGGGCGGCTGATGGCTACAAGTACATGCTAAGACCAGCTGCTACAGGGGAGCAGAGGGCAAAGTTCATGAGGAGATCCTGGTCTTGCTGCATTGCTGGGTTTCACTATGGGAACACACTATGGATATTGGGTGGTGGACGAAAGAAAATAAAGCTCTTGGTTATCGGTTTAACCGCGTCATGCTTCCTCAGTGCTGGTAAAGAATGCTACATTTGAGGGGGAAGTGCTGGAGAAAATGAAAAACAAACAAGGTTTTTTTTGTTGACAGGATGTTTCGGGACCCAAAGGCTGGAGGATTACCAGCCAGATTAGCATAGAGAAACTATATTTGAATTTGTGCTCAGCAGGCCCCTTCAGAAAGCTCAATTCCAGATTAGGAGGTGTTATGCTGAAAAGCGTCTTTCATTGTGGGGCCGAGTTACACTAGCCAAACAAATATGTCTGCAGTGTGTGGGGCTGGCATGAAATGTGTAGATGTCACCATGGCAACCATGGCAAAAGTGAGAGCGCGGCGAAGCGAAGAGCGATGGTGGAATGCGGGAAAAAGACACACAAACACACACCAGAGACCACCAATGAACAAAGGATGTTTTTCCTCTGTTGCTTTTGTTGCATTTTGAAGATGGTATTTGCTGTTCTTTTGACTCATGTGATTAACATATATACTGTAAACGAGACTGGGGCTAGTTGTCACGTGGAGATGATATCACAAGGGCTATACAGGGGTTTGAGTCATATAGGGGTTTGAGTCAAAAGCCCAAGGACAAAAAGGTTGAACTGCAAATAAAAACAACACATAAAAATATGTGGAAATTGATTAGAAAAAAAGCCCTTGTTATGAGAACACTGGGTCTCATTCACTAAGCGTGCATAAGCACAAATTTGTACATGTAACCTGCATATGAACGTTTTCACAAACAAATCATGATTCACTAAAACTTTTGTACTAAAATTTATTCTAAATTTAAGAAAAAATACAGGAACAATTGAAAGCACATGTACCCAAAAAAATCACACTCTGGTCTTAATAATCAATCTATCTATCTATCTATCTATCTATCTATCTATCTATCTATCTATATGAATTAGGCGGAAAGTTTTCATGAGAAGTTTGAATGTGCGTGTACATACGAATAATCTACGCAATTATTAGTGAATGAAACCCAATGTTTTAATTGCAATTTCTGCTGGCCAAAAGAATATTTTTACATGTTGTCATTTTCTGCTTAATAATGTGATGATAATAATAATGTGACAACTTACCTCACTTAGTGTATCATCATGCCCTACATTGTATTTAATAAATTTTAATCTTTGTTTTAGGTGATAATGTTGAAAATGTATGGATAATGGCTGTTTTGTACCCTTGAATATAAGGCACGTGTCTATACACAAATTAACTTTCAAAAATAAACGGATCATGAAAAATATTCAGGGGAGGAAACAATATGCAAAAGCATTCAGACTCTGAGACCAAAAAAACTTGGAGCAAATCTGCCTAAAATAATGGGGCAAATTTACACTCCAAAAAAAAGTCTGTAAAAGTACCCAGAAAACTGCAGCTGCTTCAAAAAGTGGCTCTCTGAAATATGTAAGAATTAAATATTTATGCCTACACAAAATAAAGGTTCTTTATTGGAACTGATGGTTCCATGAAGAACCTTTAGCATCTATGAAACCTTTCCAATACACAAGTGTAAAAAAGGTTTATTAGATTACTAAAATGTTCTTCAAACTAAAAAAAAAAAACTCTTTGAAGAACTGTTCACTGAAAAATTTACATATATGGCATCACTGTAAAAAAAAAAAAAAAATAGAACCTTGATTTTTTTTAAGGTATAGTATTTCAGTCTTATTTTTGTTATGATATGACAATGCCACATATAATAAAACATTTTTTAGTTTTAGTTTTTATAAAATACAAATACCACAGATGTGCATTACAGTGCAGGTTTTTAAAAGTGAGTGAAACACTTTTCAGGGTCTGGATACTTTTGTGAAGGACTGTATCTGTAAAACAGCAGGTGTGTGTGATAGAAGGCATCCAACAATTGTTTCGACCGGCCAGGATAATATCCAGAAAGGAGGAGTCGGTCTCCTCTCCGCTCTCTTTGCCCTGAGTCTGGGCCAGTTGGTGAGGCTCCAGGCGTGACGGGGAGCTGGCTGGGTTTGAAAGCCCATCCTCAAGCTGCAGAGGACAGGGTCAGATGTGGAGATGCCCCTGAACTCCTCTGGTATGTGAGGGAGAAAGCAGGAAGAGCACAGTGGTAAAGGATCCACCATGGACGCAAAGCAGGGCAAGAGGCAACAGCAGGTCTTCACGCTGAAAGATCAGCATGCATTAACACCGCACTTCTCTTTCTCTCTGATGAACAAGTATTTCTTTAACGCCAAAACATTTTGATGGGCTGATATAGATACCGTAGTAAAAGTTCTCCTTCCTTTCAAACAAAAAAAAAAAAACAGTAATGTCACCATATTCCATTCATCTGAAATCAAGCAGAACAATACTTCTGAAGGCCGTCATGCATGACCTTTTGTTTGGAAAGAGCCAGGCCTTCAGATCTTTGTTAAAGAAATTCCACATTGCTGGCACAGGCAGGATGAAATGAAAGCCCCTGCTGGCACAGACTGGCGCTGGTGCGTGGGCACCGGGCTATCACATGTCCCATGGGACAAGGCACGTGCCAAACCAACAGACTTCCCCTCCAATCAGCCACTTACCAAAGGCTCTCCATTTCAGCCCACAAAGCCACTCTAAACACACACGTACACTCGCACACAAATTCGCATACACAGATGGAGTTGGCCGCAGCTGACTGAATTACAGTTACAAATGCAACTGGAGAAGACTTTCCAGTTTGATTCAGAAAGAATTTCCCTGCTGCTAAACTCACTCCTCATGTTCTACTCTACTATATGTGTTCCGATGCAGTGGTAGACTGTTAAAATACTGTGTGTATGTATGTAAATATGCTAACTGAAATGCCAAATTTATGCACATTGTGTCTGTAAAATTTACTGGAAAAACTGAAGCTGCTATAAAATGTGGCTCTATGTGGCTCTAATATTTAAATGTATTAAATAAATATTTATACCTATTCCAGTCAATGGACAATGTCACATTAACATGTACATTTTGAGTTTAAGTGCTTAATAACAAAAATGTCACAGAGCTGCATTTCAAGTGCAGGTTTTTAAAAATGAGAGAAATATTTTACTATTATATTTTTGCACCTAATTTCCTCTTTTAGAAATGATCATTCATAACACAATTTTGACAATAAAACATTTTATATAAATAAAACACCTTATAAGGCAAATACATTTTTAGTAACTCTCTTGCTTATCTTGAATATGAGACAAAATGTAGTGATGCACCAATATTATTATATATTATATATGAGTCTTTTTGAATGTTAAAAAGTGAATTTAGGCATTACAGCATTATAATCACTCGCATGAAAAAAGGATAACAGTTACAAAAATTAATATTGTGCTTTTAAATATTTGCTTTAGGTGTGCATTAGATGATGCAAATGTAATCTAGATGTAAAAAAAAATAAAGGAAATGGGGGAAAAATGTAAAAAAAAAAGAAAAGAAAGAAACATCTTGATTGTCTTTTGTTCACCACTGATAACTGTTGACCAAAATTTAATTTAACATTTAATCAAATTAAATTTCAATAATAGACTAACATTCCCACATCTGATTGTCACTGATTATTACATTTCTACCCAGTTGAATTCCTCAGTGCCCTGATCCCGCATGAGATCATTGCGGCAACAAAACATCAACATACATCAATATTGGCTGAGAAGAGTTAATACAAAAATTCCTTTTTATCTTAGAGGTAGAGCCCCGAACCCAACACATCGTAATGTCTAGACATTACACCATAAATTCTAAAGCAGAAAAACAACAGGCCGAAGAGAACAATAAATTAATTGTAGAAGATTTTGCTTGCTTAAACACGTCCAGTGTATCTGATCTGGAGGGATGTTTTATCTCTATCATCGCAATGGGGATTTTTTTTTTCACCCATACCATCTAACGTTACTATGAATCTATTCTAGTCTTCTCAGCCCTGTGTGCTCAACTATGTATTTTGCCTCAAGTGATCTGGCACTGAAAGTGACAGGAAACCCTCCATCTGAATGTGGGAATTTCTATTTCAACCTTTATATAACAGTTCAGAGATTCGTTATTATGTTATCTGAAATAACAATTACAACTCCAAATGCAACTTCAAAACACATGTTGATCCGAGCACAGCTGAGTCCCAGCAGCTGTTTGAAGCGCAGCTCATGTAAGCCCACAGGAGGGGCGGCTCCGTCACCTCCCTACACGCTGTGTTGATCAGATATGCCGTCTCTTATATTGTTACATGCAGACAACGCACTCCCTTTAACAAACGCCTGCTCTCCCCTCGGCGGAGAGAGTGTGTGCGTATTCATGAGACAATTTGACACCCTTTGACTTTGGGAGTGTGCATGGTGTATTCATGGGGTGATTTTACACAGTCTTGGCCTGTTTTGTCCATATCGGCGCGGGCTATTGTTTACTCACGCAGCCTGTCGAAAAGCAGCTGCTTCTATAATGCAAAGGCAGCACTTTATGCCACATAGTGACTAATGGCTGGCAGTGAAAATGACTGGCACACATAAATACACAGCAAGAATTCAAAGATACAAGGGTCAGTTACATTCGAGTGTCCATGATGAATAAAAGAAAAATCATTTTAAAATACTAGAAATTAGATTTTTTGGTATAGTTGGTATAGTTCAACAGTTAATTATAATAAAAGTTGATGAAATTACTCTAAAACTCTAAAAATTACTCTGTTTTTTTTTTTTAAAGTTCTTATATAATTCTTTTTTTAAAACAAATATCATGAACTATTATTTCATTAATATCAGAAACTCACTGAACTTGACTCAGTCATAAGGATCAGCATGGGTTTTCTCTGATATTATATTGTGTTTGTTTGTTTGTTTATTTATTTATTTTGCAGTGAAGGAAAAAATATAGGTATTTCAAACAAAATAATTTAATATTATTTCAAAATACTCAATAAAGTTAAGGCTTTTTGTTATTACAGAAGGGCAGTTATATTACACCCTGACAATGTTGACTTAATACCACAAAAATAAATAAATAAAAGAAAGAAAGAAAGAAAGAAAGAAAGAAAGAAAACTATTATTTCATAAATATCAGAACTATTAATATCACAAAATATTATTTCATAAATATCAGAAACTTACTGAACTCAGCACACTGTCATAAGGATCTGCAGGGATTTTCTCTGATATTATATTGAGTTTTATTTATTAAAAATGAAATTAAAATATAGGTATTTCAAACAAAATAATGCAAGATTATATCAAAATACTTATTAAAGTTAAGGCTTTTTAGTTATTATAGCAGGACAGTTGTGTATCACCCTGACAATTCTGAATTTATACCAGAAAAAAATTAAATTAAATTAAATTAAAACATTAAAAAATTAATTAAAGAAAGAAAGAAAGAAAGAAAGAAAGAAAGAAATTAAATTAAATTAAATTTAGAAATGAAAAACAAGTAGACATTCAAATAATTTCAAATGTATTTTTTTATAAATTAACATTTAGGACAAAAAAAGATGAACACGTCATTGACCCACAAAACAAAACCAGAAAAAGTGGCAAAGCAAACAAAGAAAAACCGCACAACACACAGTGTTTGATTGAAACTACCGAGCACCAGCAAGTCAAGACGTCAGACGTGTGATTGATATTTCTAACATGTCCCACCAACCCTGGGCTGGTCTCGAGTGTCCCTCGACCCCGCTGAGGCTCTTCGGTACCCAATGACCCGAGGGCTGTCATCAACCTCCAACCCTTGTCGAATGACAGCGCCTCCGGGCCCCGTCCAAACCCCCGACCCCTCTCCCCTTCCTCCAGGTGTCTGTCAGTGGGGTCCCCTGCTCCGTGACAGTGCCGTCACCCGTCCTATGAAAGCCCTCCCCCTGTGCAGTGTCTCCCCGGCCCTCAGGCCAGCCTTTGATATGACCTGCCTCGGTGTCATTGTGTGAGGGCCGCTTGAATAAGCCTATTATTTCAACTCAATTTAGTGTGAGTAAACTCTGAATGATGAGGCTATCCCTCACACGCTCATTCTTACCCTCTACCCCTCCTCTCTCAGGCTGACCGTAGCACTATAATACACACAGACGACAAATCGCTTCTCTTACTCCGCTCTCTATCATTCTCTCCACAGTCTCGCTCCTGGATTCGAGGCCAAAGGGGAGGATGAGTGCCATTTGTGGACACAAAAGTGTGTAACCAAATGCTTGTTTTGAAGGAGCAAGACGACAATTACCTGTAAACAATACAAAATAGGGATATTTATGCATGTAGTATTTGGTGTGACGAGTAAAACTGTGAAGTAATTGGTTGTAAAGTAGGAAGTTTAACCAAAAATAAAATAAAAAAAATACTTCAAGATTAATCAATTTTGTGCCATTTCAAAACCTCTAGAACATTTTTTCTTCAGAAGAATTTATAATGAAGAATATTTCAACCACAATAGAAGTCAGTGGTCCAAACCAACACTCAAAATATCTTACTATGACAGATATTATTTTGGTTTATCTATCCCTTTTATGGGATACACAGCTAATATATGGGAAAGTTAGTTTTCCAAAAAAAAAAAAAACTAAAATAGATAGATAGTAAACACATAAAAATGCTGTTTAACCTGTTAATGTTTACCTCAGCGTAAAGATGCCAACCCCCGAACCATGATAAACACGATGCCCAAATCCTAACAGCATAAATATGCTGTCTGATTCATTTTATAAAGAAAAGTTTCCATTTAAAGACTGTTAAAGATCCTTTATTTGCAAAAGGCTGCAGTAGTATGTCTTAATTATAGTGAATTAGAGGCTCGCTTTAAGTGGCGGCCGTTTGTACTGTAAGTCTATGGAGTGTGTGTGTGTGTGTGTGTGTGTGTGTGTGTAGTAACGTGATTACGGGCTATGTGCTTTATCTTGGGCCGAAAGAGGCTGACACACTGCTAGAAACTAATGTGATAAACGCCAACGCTATCAGGGCTCCACTCACGGATCTTAAAGCTAACTGTTTATGACAAGCTAATAACGTGGCATGCAAAAGTCAGGGCCGTAAATTGGTTAGTTAGGAGCATGATGGATGAGAGCTAGCCTAACCTTATTTCCAATAGTGCCGCTTGATTTCCAGACCTGCGGATAATGAATTTGATTTAATTAGCCTGTCCCTCATCTAATTAAGAAGGTAAAAAATCTGACCCCGATTGTAGTCGCAGCACACTCTGCAAAACCAACACAACACGTACTCTCTCTGGCAAGAGAAAGTTTTGAATGACTGTACTGGCCAGACATATTTCTTTCTGATGATTGGCAGTATCTGAACCCTTGGGCAAAAATTCTCTCTTTTGCTTGACTGCACTGTTTATTTCATTAGGCACACA